>QVNV01019680.1:0-30044 GCA_014825455.1 Pseudomyrmex pallidus
AAGATAAAGCGAGTGCTTTTTTCCAAATTGTGAAAAAAAATTCAATTTTTTCTTAAAATGTTAGTTCATTATTATAAATTGTTTTGTTTTTTACTCATTTCCACACTACCATGGAGGTAGAGTAAAAAACGCGTTTTTTTTTTGTGGTTTCCCCAGTAGACTTAATTCACAATGCACTGCTTCAAGTAAGTTCAGTGTCTCAATTTTTTTGATCTCCGAGATGGATCAGGTTGATCGGGATCGATTGATTCCTGAGAATCTTTCTCTTCCTCCGTTTCATCATCGTAAGGATCGATCCTTTGCAAGATGTGGTCGAGCATACGGATGTGGGAAAATGGGATTAAAGTGTTCTATCGTATGTGCTTTTTTTTAATGGAGTATCATGTGAAAACGTCCTAGAAGTTTTTATTAGACACTGATGACGAAGATGAGGAAACTGAAATCAATCAAGTTTTCAATATCGAAATGAAATATGATGAAGACGATGAGACCGAGGAAGAAAAAGATTCTTAGAAAGAATCAGTCGATCCCGATCAACTTGGTCCATCTAGGAGATCAAAAAGATAGAGACACTGAACTTACTTGAGACAGTGCATTGTGGATTAGGCCTACTGGGCCTAAAATCTTTTTCTTCCTCGGTCTCATCGTTTTCATCATATTTCATTTCGATATTGAAAACTTGATTGATTTCAATAATTTTCTCATCTTCGTCATCAGTGTCTAATAAAACTTTCTGGGACGTTTTCACATGATACTCCATTACAAAAAGCACATTAAATAAAAACGCGCTTTTTACTCTATCTCCATGGTAATGTGGAAACGAAGAAAAACCAATTTATAATAATTAACTAACATTTTAGAAAGAAAAAAAATGAGATTTTTTGACAATTTGGAAAAAAGCACTCGCTTTATCTTTTTGTATCTCAAAAATTATTTGTCTAAGAGAAAAAAGTTTTATACACAAAATGTAGGGAATGGTATACTCTACTTTTTTATAATAACTATTTTTCACGTAGTTCGCACCAAAAACGAGATTTTTGCGAAAAAATGAATTTGGCACTATTTTTCTAATATGGCGGTTGGGACGGCAATGTCTCAAGGTCGCAAACACTTAGATTATTAATTAATATACCAAACTTAAGAACTATACCAAATATAAACTTTCCTTGACTTTTTGCAAGGTAAGACTCCTTTTTATTGACTGGACTATAATATTAATACAAAACAATGTGATACATGTAGAAAACTATATTTTGGATAAGATAAAAAATATTTAACTGCTGCTACAGATATGAGAACACAGCAGCCTATTAGCTTAAAATAATTGTGCCTCTTATTAAAATTAACTTGATAATAATCTTTTTTTTTTATAACTGCTCGAGTGTTTAGCATTTGTGTTGTGGCATTTTTATAAGCCAGAAAAACCTAAAAAAGAAACCTGATAGGAACACTAAAACAACAAAAAAGATAAAAATGTACGAACGTTAAGATGTCTCTCGAGAGATACATACAATGAGATTGCGAAAAGGGAAACACGTCATGTACTACGTTTCTGTACAAAACCAGAGACATTATTAGTATTATTCCAGAAGTGCTACTGTTGACTATAAAAAAAATTTTGTTGGTAAAATCTCAAAATAATTACATTTATTCAAATAAATGATTCATTTTCGTAAACATACATAAATTCTATGCTTTTTTCTCTTAAAGTGGTTTGGAAGCTCTTTAATAAATTTAATTTACCAAAAAACAATCAGCAAAAAATGTTTATTCTCATATGCAAATTGTAGATTACAAATGGGATGTTTGCGTCGCAAACTTGGACGTGACGTGTACACATTTCACGAATCGTAGAGATTGCCATAAAAATCATACGAACGAATTGACGCTTAATATACGTCCTTTCGGCATTACGACGAAGTGCCGCGGCGTAGTAAAAACCTATAAACCGGAACTCATCCGCCACTTTCGCTGTGTTCGATGTCGAAAGCCTTAAGCGCTCCCGTCTCGTGAGTCGTATCGACAGCTCGGCACTTAAGAATATGAACATCGCGACGACAATCTTTCTTTCCTAAACTAAAACACTTTCAAGCAGAAGAAGCTTTCCATGAATATGATCGGTTTTTCTTTCACCACAGTGACATATCATTGTGGGATGGTTAAGGCGCACGTGCCATCGGTTATTATTAACACGCAAAGTTTTAATATATAAATTTGATGGACTCCAACTTTTTTTCGAACCCTAATAATTAATTACTCTAGAAATTAATTACTAAACTATATTAAATCGAAAGAGACTATGTTCAACATATTATTTACTTTTTATCCAAGAAACTACATATCGTCTCGCGTCATTTTTGTAATAAAATATTAAAATTCGACTGTTAAACTAATAGGTGTAAATATACTTTTTTTTTTACCGACACATTTCTGTTTGCTCGTTTGTTTGTCGATTTTGTCACCACACGTAATTGAAGGCAAACTCTGTTCAACCTAGTCACTCGCGTGCAAACCACTCGAATTGTAAACTCTGTTTGTGCACAAATATTTTACTAACAGTCTAGTTCTTTTCTTTTCTCATTATATATGTATATCTATTCTTTTTTTTGTCAAAATAGAAGAAAGTAATAATATTATATTATTTAAAAAAATATATTATAAATATTATTTTTTAAATATACTCTCGATAAAAAAAACTATATTTTTTTCTACCGCACGTGTACTTATGGTTAATTTAATACACAATGAAATTGCGACTGCGAAATATCTGTAATATACGTGTAATTCATTTCTAATCCTCGACGAAGTCGAGGTTTTCCGGAACTGAAATGAGCACGCGACAAGACAGGCACGTCTCAGGCAAAATGAGTTAATAAACGACTCGCGCTGTCGTTTGTACGTCGGGGATGAGCTCGGACCGCGGAATAAACAATTCCGGATGTTTGTGGAGAATCCCCCGGGATTAACGTCTCGCCGCCGTACCAGTAAAACGAGGTTACGGAGGATCGTTAGGATCGTTAGGAGATGGCGTTAGAGAGACGGCGGAAAATATCGCGCATTTTCTTCACCTACTAAGACAAGACTCTTTTATTTTCATTGTCACCCCCGAAAAATTATGTCCCCAACGACGTTATTTTTACAACTCGTCGGAACTAAACTCTCGCTTTTACCTAAAGAAAAATGTGAAGCGCCAGTGCACCAGTGCTAGCGCGATTGATGGCGTCTTCTAACCACATTTAAACACATTATATTTGTTGTTATTTATATAAATAATATTTGTTGTTATTTAGATAAATAATAATATCAAAATTACTACTACTACATATTATTTATTATTTACAAACATACATACTATTTGTTGTTATATAATTTACATAAGTAATAATATTAAAACTATACATGTGTAAAGATCAGTAAAAAGATCCACAACAATTGAAAGAATTACTACATAATTACTAATGACTCTGTCATGTAGATGAATAAAATAACTGTCACGATAAAAGCCACTTTTAGATAATATACCCGAGAGAATGGGTCTTAACGACTCATCTCTCTAACGTCTAACTCCATTGAAATGCAAATTATCATCACCTTTAGTTCACCCGATATTACGAGAAAATCCTATCGAATAGAGACTGATCGAATCGCAAGGACAACGAGAAATGTTAGCACTCAAAGTCCATTAGATTTCGTTCGGCAATTACAGGAAGGACCTGTCACGTGAATGGCCGCTACTAAGGCTGCTTACATTACGTCGAACACATTATATTCGCACGACAGTGTCTCGTTATTAATGAACATTCATCAGAGCGTCATATTTTGTACAGGTGATTCCGCAAGATTTGAAACTGATTTACGGTCCATATAAGCGAATCCATTTATCACGAAAATGACCGTACGAGGAATTCCAATTGTATTCTCGGTAGATCTGCTTATATACCTACGATCTGTAAACTACGATCTTAGACCAGCAGTTTTAATAAGAAATAAATAATCATATTTATAAATAAATTCAAAACAATTACATTGCTTAATCTATTATTTATTATCATCTATTATTTATTATTAAAATGTAATTATTAAAATAATTATTATTAAATTGTAATTATACTGCTCAATATGACCTATTATTTATTGTATTATTTACACTATCTGTACTATTATTACAATTATTAATAATTTGTTTTCCTGTTTAGTAACAAATAAAATTATAAATTAGTAGTAAATTATTATTATTATTAATATATAAAATTATATAAATATATTTTACACTTTATTATTATTTTATAAAATTTATGTATTATAACTTTGTGCATTATTAGTTTAAAAGGAATTATTTTAGTGTTAATGACTATTTTTTTAATTAACTATTATTTTATATAGTACTTTTTAACAACTATTATATACATTAAACTGTAATTATACTGCTCAATATAATCTATTATTTATTGTATTATTGACGATATTATTTACAGTATTATTTATTGTATTATTTACACTATCTATACTATTATTGAAATATATAATTTGTTTTGTTGTTTAATAATAATATATAAAATTTATATATTAGTACTAAATTATTATTATTAATCTATAAAATCATACAAATATTTTACACTTTATTATTATTTTATAAAATTTATGTATTATAACTTTGTGCATTATTAGTTTAAAAGAAATTCTTGCACTGTTAATTCTATTTAAGACGAGAAATATAGGCACACACACACAGTCTTAAATAATACATTGGCCAAGTATTCCAATGAGGCAGCCTGACATTCGGAGCCAAGAATGTAATTATACGAAAAGGAGAGGAGGGAAGGAGACGTCTGCGAGACGTATCTGCCTTGGCGGCGTTATCCGCTTTTGAATATGCAAACGCTACTACTCTGTGTGACGCTTAACACGCGAAGAACTCCCCCACGGTCGATTGCACCTCAGATACTGACAGCACCTTGCACCTGAATGTATGTTCTTGAACGCATATATGCAACGTTGGCACGCGCGTTCCGCGATAATGCGGGATTTATTCGACGATAAAGCACCATGATATACATGTATCCGAGGAAGATACACAAGTATCTCGAAATCAAAATACTTGAGGAAAATTAATATCTTTTTTTTTGTTTTAGAAAATTCTACTTTAAAGTTTTGCATATTTTTACATATTGTTTTGACGTTAAATTTTCATTTTGTTCTGGATTTAAGTTTATTTTTTTATTTTTTTTATTTTATTTGTGAGATATGATGACATGTAAACGCTTGCAATTTCGATTAATTTATTACGCACAAAAATCCCGATAACTACTAACATGTATGTACAATAGACGTATATATGTTAACTTCTTAATAGCGTTCTAATTCTGTGAAAATTTATGTTTGTACTCTAGAAAGAGAACAACTAATTCTCTTCTTTACAACTTGAAAGCTCGTAACGAAGAAATGTGTTCCACGTGAGAAATAGAACACATTTCGTTCTTCACCACTAGATATATCGTGGAATTAATCGTTCTTCTAACGTATCGTTGTTCTTCTAACGTATATATGCGTAGAAATAGATAATTACCATTTAAATTAAACTGTCACGCTCAAAATGGCCCGAAATTTTTTATTTTGAAGTAAAATATCTTTGAGAAACATCATTAAAAATGGCGCTAGTGATGTTATCTAATATTAATTTCAAGTGTTCTCTACAAATAGAGATATCTCCCGAGTGAGAGGAAGCGTTTGCACGTGTTTGGCAACAATCGAAGGGAATCAAATTGACTCCCGAGTATGGGCACAGGCGTCGTTTTTGCTTTAAATTAAGTACAGTTATTTTTTTTTTGTAAAAAAAAGTATTCAGAAAGTTAAAACAATCACTTATACAAAATTGTTTTTATTTTATTTAAAGTGTTTTCAATATAAAGACATAATGACTGCAGAAGCACATCCGCTCACTGAGCAGCTAAGTAATAGTTGTGATTGGTTTGAATTCATACTTTTATATAACTTATTTTTAATATAAGATATTTTTTTATTGATATAAACAATTATTTTACATACTTTTATATACTAAAACAAAATTATTGTATTTTTTTTAATATATATGTGAAGGTACTCGTTGAAAATTGAAGTAATTAATAAGAAAGCTGTACGAGCAATGTACTGTTCTTCATGTACTTTACTACAATTAAGGTTGAATATACAACTTTCTGTTTATTTCAAACGTTTCGATCCTCTTCCGGATCTTCCTCAGTTCCAATTCTACAAACTTTGATTCTATAAATCGTTATAATAATAGTTACAAAGAATGATTACAATAATGCATATCTCATAAATCTCGAAAAAATAAGTTGCACATCTCCAGAATGAAGGTTGAAGTTTAAAAATGAACGTATTCGATAAAGGTAAAGTCAACGAACTAAACTTGAGATGTAGTCACAATCTCCTGGCGATATGCAAACTTTACAAATATTAAGGGCGTTTATATATGTTTTATTTATTTTAAATTTCGATCTTCATTCTGGAGATGTGCAACTTATTTTTTCGAGATTTATAAAATATGCATTATTGTAATCACTCTTTGTAACTATTATTATAACGATTTATAGAATCAAAGTTTGTAGAATTCACTGAGGAAGATCCGGAAGAGGATCGAAACGTTTGAAATAAACAGAAAGTTGTTTATTTAACCTTAATTATAGTAAAGTACATGAAGAACAGTACATTGCTCGCATAGCTTTCTTATTAATTACGTTTTTAATATAATTGCATGATTTTTTTCAACTCCAAAAAATGTCCTCTTTCACTGCGCAAAAATACTTGGTTTGAATGCTTTAATACAGGACTTTTTTTTTTTTTTTTATTAAAGTAGCACATCTCAAGAGTATTATCAGAAATTTTTAGCTAAAAATATTAAAAATGTAAAAAGTTATGATTTTTTAAACAAACTTTTTTTGGAATTTTGTTTTTTTTAAACATGATGATAGCATAAATGTTAACTTTTTACAATAGAAATAAATATACACTGTGTAAACTTCAATTCAGAAGATAATTATCGATTAAATATTTTATTTCAGAATTTTGGCAATTTAATTTAACAAATGAGTTTTAAACAGGTTATTAGAAATTAGCTTAGGTCAAATTGATCGAGTATGACAATCGCGTTCGAAAAAAGAAGTGTGACAACGAAAGATTAAAGAAGCTTTGTTGAATATGTTTGAGTAATAATATCCTGAGGAAAAATAAAAGCATTTAAATATGTAAAATATGCGTACACTGTCTCTTTGATCGACTTTAGGGTAGACATTTTGAACATAAGCACGTGTTAAGGAATGCACTAGTGAACATTCCTTCGTGTCGTTGAAATTTTTAATATTCTTTAGAGTTTTACATCTAGTTTTAAAAATAAAAAAACTTCAACACATCCAAAAGACAAACTTTAAAATTAATATAATTAATATTCGGGGTCTCTCATATATGTGATGCAAATCTATCATCCTATACGATTCTAAGAATTGAAATTTCAATTCAAAAACTCACGTGTAAAATTTACATGTGAACATGTATATATGTACACACATATATATATACACGCATATTTCCGCACAATATCCTGCGAACGGCTTTTATGACCGGATTTAAATTTCTCAATTTAGAAACTTCAGAGCCCAAAGATTTATTCTTTATTCATTGTTAATATAATTAATTTTTAAGGATTTGAAATACTGTACTCGCTAGAATAAAATCGAAGTGCTTTTCGGGAGTGGTGTATGCGGTGAGGTTGTACTTGCGTGAGAGAAGGGGCAGGATTGTAAAAGCGCTCGTAATCGTTTCGTCTGTATCAGGCCACACGCGATCCGCGGATTAAAATTAACAACCGCTCGGCGTATATTGATTGCACGCTCACCTTGACACCAAGCATCAGGTTCATTCCTCCGTCGACGACCACGTTAGCCGCACGCAATGGTTTCGAAGAAGAGAGAGAGAGAGAGACAGAGAACTTTCGATTTCCTTTTCTGACATTGAACCGCCCCCGCATAAATATCGAAATTACACCGTCGTCCATCGAAGAATCGGATTGTTGTTTCAGCATTTAACACGACTTGGTCAGAAGCACTTTGCCAGAATTAAATCGAAAGTGAGAACTGTTCACAATTCAGATTCGTGTTGCGATGGAATCTAATATCGCTTAATTAACTATTTTAACTCGAAATATTAAAGTGTGGATTTTAAATTATACAATGAAATTCAATGTTAAGGAAAATTTCATAAAAAACACGCACAAAAATATTTTATTGTAAAAGAAATCAATTTTTTTAATGTTTTATGTGAGTGATTTTATGTGAAAGAGTATGACTTATTTTAACAAATATTTTTGGTTACCGTGTTATCTCTTTATACCTCTTGACGGTCACACTTAGGGGAGCAATGTCATCATTTCGCGAGGGCGACGGAGTGTCCCAAGTTGCTCCTTCACGATCGAGTCGACAAAGACACTATCATTGAATGTATGGACTATCGACGAATGTCCATTCCAGTCGAAATTGGAAACGTTCGTTGAATAAAAAAAAAGAAACTCGTTCAAGTACAAGAAGTAGAAACCGATCCAAGAAATAGAAACAGGAATTGCACCGCTGAGTTTCTCGCACGAATTGACAAAAGTATCTTTTATGATTATCTATTTCTGTTGAACTCCAAAACATTCATACACAGTCTTACTTTTAAAATCCGAAAATATCATTCTTTACGCTAAAGTACGGAAAAGAAACATTAGTTGAGAGAAATGAGTTGTAGCATGACTACATTTTTATTTTTCCGGTTGTCATGTACACATTTGCTTGTGACCATTTCTTGACTCCTTTTTGTTTCCCTCTCAACTTCATAGCAGTGGTTTTTATTTTACAAATATTTAAGTCATTTTTACAATAAAAGTTTTTTACATCCTCTCTTACAATGTATATTTTGTTTATAAATATAAATATTTTTTAAACCAGCTTCAAATTTAAATTTAAAAAATTAGACCGAAAGGCTGGATGTCACGGATAAAGGCGGCTCGTAATTAAACGAAAAACTCAATTAAAATCAGCTGTTTATAAGGTGCGTTTATATTTATTTTATTTTTAATTACCATCTATATTTTATACCGAAGTGATCTGTCAAAGAATGTTTTATATTATTATCATTCCTGTTTTTTCTTGTTAAAGTGATTATTTGCTGAGGATGATCAAAAATAAATGATCGAAACGTCCAAAAATTTTAATTGAGTTTTTCGTTTAATTACGAGCCGCCTTCATCCGTGATATCCAGCCTTTTAGTCTAATTTTTTAATTTATAAATATAATTATAAACGACCAAATTCGCCGACGATCTAAGGGTGGTTTCTTAAAAAATTGTAGTAACTCACATACATGGAACGTTTCGGTCACGTATTTTTTTTTATATCTATTTTTAAAGTAACAAAGTGTTTCTTTCTTTTCCTAAGATAAATATATTATGTCAATTCTCCCATCGACATTTTTGCAAGATGTACACGTTCGAAGATTGGACTTTCTGTCGAAACAAACGACTTCCATCACATTGTTATATTTTTCCACATCTCGGATCCTTGCACGGAAATTGCACGTAGCAGAAAAGTTTTTCTTAAGTCGCGCGCTTATAGCTCTATAATTTATATAACTTATATGATAGAAAGAGCACGAGAGGAAAAGTCGCAGAAGGCGACATAATTTATTCGTCAGACGTGCGGCGGCGGCAACGCGTCTCAGCCGTACTCAAACGTAGAGAACCGAACGATTGGCTTCGACATGTATCGCTTCAGGAAGAGTGCCTCGCACCAGACGATATTTAGATCGTCTTGTGGCATATTTTATTCAACGAGACGCATTTTTGCGGCTGAACACGTCTCAGTCGTTCAGAAACGTACAGCAGAATCTGCAATGCGCGCACCGAAGTTCTTGCCGTGGAAAAACATGCAAGGAAGAGAATCCTCGCGATAATAGAAATAAAAGAAAGTATTCGGTTAGATCTCTTCCCTTTTTTTCTGGGAGAAATTGATTTTGTAATATTCACACGAAAACCATGTGAAAAACTGTTGCTCGATTATGTAATTTTGTCTTTTGCGCAAAAATACGCAAATTGTTTTTGCAGTCATAAAAAATGCATCAAAGATTAAGGCTTATACCGCGATATAATTTATTTCTCATCGCATAAACCATTGCGCAAAACCAAACAGAATAGAAATTTGATAAACGTGGTGGTTTTCGTTTATTTAAACATTAAGCGGTGGTTTGGCGGCACTATTGGATTTCCATTCCAGTCACGGATTTTTGGCGCAGCATATTTCTTGCGCCCGTTTCATTCGGAATTTAAATGCTGCTTTGTCACGCATATGCGAGAAACTTGTCTTATAAATTATTATATAATGGAGGTAAGAGAATATTCTTGTAAATCGCGCGATTTCTTTCCTGACAAAAGAACAATATTGCAAACGTCGTTTCTCTGAAAAGAAGCAAAGTATTAACAACAAGATATTCGATAAAATTGCATCAAATAATAATCTATTATAGATGTTGTCGGCTTTACATATGTTTGTTTTTTTTTCTTTTTATCGCTGATACATCATTTGCGCGTTTGCACCTGTCAATTTTTAACGCGGCAAAACGACGGCAAACAGCCGCGAGCTGTACGTGACATTTCCGTGTACCGAGTAACTGCCACACGTGCTCGCGGAATCGTCAGCAAAATCGGTAAAATGGTCGGAGTTACTACATCAATATATATGTATATATACGCGACGTTAACTACCACACAACTCGGATTTTCTCGAAATTCCCAGCCGCGCCAAAAATTCCCACGCTCTTCGGCAAAGCTATCGAGTTCGTTTTCGCGAAGGATTTACGAGCGGTGGTGGTCCATTGTCCTTGGGGCGTGACAACTTTCGGGAACGATAGTTAGGATTGCCAGCCTAAGGCGCCATCGAAAAATCCTGTTCGAGAAGATTGCAGATGAAAAGACACGCCGATAAGAAACGAACAAACGTATCTCTTGCTTTCTGTCTCAGGTCTCTACTTCCCCCAATCGAATCTCACTCTAAGATTTCCGTACCTGGATCTACACAATCGAGAGGTCAAGCTAGTCGGTCTGAGAACCTTTCGAAATGACTCCATTGCACCGCAAAATGTGGAGTACCGACTTTTCCCGGAAAAGACGTTTGCGACTTATCAGAAAGAAACGGGAAATGTTGTATTACAGAGTCTTCCAAGAGCAGGTAAGTGTTTTTATTTTTTATTTTCATTTTTTTATTGCTTTTTTTATTTTTAATATCAAAAGAACATTTGAATATAATATTTTTGAGCATTAATGTGGACGAAAACACGATATTCTCCTTTATTTCTTGTTTGCGTTATTTTCTAAGGCGACGTCAATACTATTCTTATCGAGGCAAGCGAGAAATATTCCGACAAAGCGGTTCTCGAGATAAATGTGCAGCCAATATCGTTAAAAGGGAAAAACATCAATTGTGCGGATTACGTGCAGGTAAACTGTAGCGACAAATTTTTCATTTCTTTCCGGACATATACGAGCGATCCATTTAACTCGTTAATTATCGTTTGTTGTAAAATTTTCATATATATCACGTGTATATAAATTCTATAGTAGCAAAAAATCAATATTCAAATAATAAAAAGAAATTGCGTAACTCGTTTCGCAATTAATATAACTCAATGATAAATATTTTTAAAAAAACAAAAAACAACTACGCAACGTTTGTTCGGATTTGTTCGAATTTTTTATTTCGCGGTGTGAGAAGAATAACGATCATTAGTGGGTTAACATGACGAGGCGTATTTCATCGAAGGCGTTGGTCCACAAGGTCTCTAGTGTTGCAGGACATATGTTTCTGGAACACGTCGAAGTACAGGATTTACGAGAATCAACCAGTCACCATGATTGGCACGTTCGGCCCGGAGGCATACAGCTCGGTGTGTCCCGAATTTCACATCAAATATGAATTGTTAAACGGCAAGTATAATCAGTGACAACATAATCCTTTTAATAGCGTAATCCTTTCTTAACGCTTATATAATTCAAAAATAATGGTTTTTTTTATACAAATTGACGTCAAAGTCTATCTTTAAAAGATGATTTGATATTCAGAATTTTTAAAATTTCGAAAATATACACTTCTGTGCAAAACTAATTTAGCAAAACCTTTAGATAATTCTTTAGTTTGAGAGTTTTGTTAATTTAAGTCTCGACAAATCATTTATGGAATTTATATAATCGGTAATCCGGCAATCTTCGTCGAATCGTCGGGTGCGTATCTGCAAGAGATAAATTCCTCGTCAAGGGCCTTGACCGGATTTTTCGCTAACAAAGCCGGCGATACGATGATTGATTGGAATCATTCAACGTGAAATCCAAATAAATCTTGCTACAGCACGCTAAAAGCTGCCATTGAATCTGGGCGCGCGCAGACCGTCGTCATTAAAATTCGCCGAAGACATCGTTACCGTTAGTGACATAATACGTAGCACCGGAAAGCGTCCGGCCTTTTGTGCGTGACGTATCATATATCAAATCTCCGAATCCCAGCGACGGTTTAAATTTTAGTTTTCCGCCGCCGGAATACAATAGAAATTGCAAACGGGGAAAATGTTGCGAGCGCCATATTTCACCTGAGAATTTTGACAGGGTGAACTGTAACAATAGTGAAATACACAACTATTATATAATTTTTTTAAATACTAAATTGCATCAAAATATCTCTTTGATTTATTATTAGAATTTTAGATCGTCCGCAGATGTGTATTAACATTTTAACAGTAATACTCATGACACGTCAACAATAAAATATCATAATAGATGTGTGTGTGTGTGTGTGTGTGTGTGTGTGTCGATGGATGGTGTCATTTATATTAAAATATTCTCATGCAGATGCTACGCCGTTTTATTATCAAAATTATAACAGTAGTTTTTCATTAGATTTACATCTGACAAATATAGCACTTACATTCGTTCGCCGTGTCTGGAGGCTCTTTAATCATGTTAATTTATGCTAACGATATACGAGTTTTATTACGGTTTGATATATGTTGCTGAACTATTTCACATTTACAAATAACGAGGGCAGATTTATCTTTATGTCTTTCAGGAACCGATTATTTTCACGTAACAGATGATAAGTTATTTGCCAACGCGTTCCTAGACAGAGATGTTATCGGTCCTCGTCCCAAAGGACCAGGACCTTACATCAAAGTCCAAGTAAGATGCGTCATTTGGGAAGAAAAGACCGGAGTGCAGTACGCACAGACGAATGTCGTTCACATCGATATCTTGGATCAAGATGACAATCCTCCCAGGGTGCAAGGCAGCACTTCCATTTCTATATCGCTTCAAGATTTCACCGAGGTAAGATTACGTCGGGAAGCAAAATCGAGTCGGTGCTGGTAAATTAATACCATTTGAGTAGCTTACGAGCACTTTACCTTCGTGGTGTTAAGGGAGTCGCAAATTTATTGCTAGCCGAGCACAAGAACACTAATTATCTCTATTGAAATCCCAGTTTGTTTACGTCCCAGTTCCAACCTGACTTCATAAGTCTCTGACACTGCTAATTTCTAATATTACTATATTAAATTAATCTTCGGTATAATATTAGTAATTAAATTAATCTTCAGTAAGTAACTTTAATCTGTGACATAAGATAAGATAGTGCGAATTATATTTTACGTACAACAGAAGTAAAAAATAGTTTAAAATAATTTCTGTTATAAAACAGGAATTATTCTAAACTATTTTTTTATTTTTATTATATATGAAATATAACTTGCATACGCGGTATAAATCTTACTACTTTCTAATTATCTTGTTTTAGAGTAAAGTTACTGAAGATTAATGTAATTAATAATATTGCAATTAGTAATATACTGAATATTAAAAAACGACCAAAAATACAAACAAAATTATAAACAATAAATTAGACTTCCTGGTCTGTAATCCAGATAAATTAGAATTGGTTCTAACAGTAATGTTGTCTATAATAAAATTAATTGTTCTTCGTGTGACATGTTGTATGTCGTCAGACAAATGATTAAAACTAGGGTCTCGGAACATCAACGCAATAATTTTTATTTAAACTATGAGCGACAGTCAGTGGTCAATAGACACTGTAGTGATCATGGCCATGACTTTCGGTAGGATGATGTTACTATTCTTGACACGAAGAAATTTCACCATAAGGGGTTGATTTCCGAGATGCTACACATCAAAATGCAAGCAAGTGAAGTGAATTTAATAAGAGACACGGAGTTACTCGACGCGATATATAAGGGAGAGGACGATTGTAACACAAAATTTTTGGTCATTAATATCTTTTCAGTTTTGTAAATTATAATTGTAAAACTGAGTGAGATAAAATTTTAATATACTTTAAGATTTTTGCTAGTCAAAATAATCATAAACTAAATTGTAGTAATTAAAATATCATTATATTATGCTGATGAGCCAAGTCTTACAATTGATTTTCCAGCGATGGGGACAATTGCAACAGTAATAGAGGTCAATTCTAACACAGTTGTAAGTACATTTTACATGAAAAACATATATTTATTTTATGAATATCTTATACAAAGATATATTTTATATACTCAATAACATTTATATATTTTATAAAAATTATGAATACATAATAAATATATATTATAGTTATTAAAACAAATATATATTATATTTATTTTTAATAAATGTTATATTAATTTGTATTTTCTTTTTTAAAGAAATTGTTTTATTTTGTTTTATTTTTTTATTTTGTTTTGCCAATTTACCCTTCTTTGGACAATCTAAATCTAAAGTCTGGATTTTTTTTTGTATTTCTTCTAAAACTAATTTTTCAGGTGTATCAGTGTAAATAGCTGTTTTAGCTGTTTTCGAGATGTTACAATTGACCCTGAGAGCCCTGTTACAATTGACCTCTACTGATCTTCTTTTGTAAATATATATATTAAATACAACTTGCAACATATATTAAAAAGCGCTGAATATCACTTATAACAAATGTATCAAAGTGTTAGAGAAAGTTTTTTATTATTATGTGCACAATATAAAATGTTATTAATAATTTTCTGCAGTGCGGAATTACGTTTTTATGCAAAGAAAATTGAATATCTTTATTATAAAATAAATTTAAGTTAACATAAAACTTCAAAATTCTTGTCAACTTAAAAACTCAAATAGGAAAACATAATTAAAAACAAAAAAAAAAGAATTTTTTTCAACCCCATGGCATTTTTTTGTAGACTGTTACAATTGCCCCGTGTTACAATTGACTCCCCTCTCTCTTACTCCGTTGATTTCAAAGCTCGTTCCATAGATTTTGATTCTATGTTTCTCCCCTCTTCTTGCCTTTTCTCCCTTCCATCTGCCTGACTTGTACTTGTTTCAACATATTGCTGTTTCTTCTCACTTGTGTTTTGCGAGTAATGATTGACAGTTATGTCTCCTTTGATTGTGTATTGGTTTTTGTGTGAAGGTTTTAGGTTTTTATTATTAGCCTGCCAGCTAATAGTGAGCGCTTTATTTTTCTACTTATTAATTTAATTTTGATTAGTTTTTTACACGTTGACGGCCACGTTGGTCACATATGACCGCAGATTGTTTTGTCTGTGATATCACGGTGGTCATCAGTGTTCGGAGTGCCTCACATGTTTGTAATTTTAAAAATTAAATGAACATCGTTAGCTAACGAAGTTTAAATATCATAGCTACTTGGAGAGTACTTTGAAATAAAAAATGCAGTGTTCAACAATTAAAAATTTTAATAACCATAACTATAGTTTTTATTATTTTATCATTATATGCTTAGAATAACGAAAATATTTTCGTGGCGCCTTGGCGTGAGCAAATTAAATAAAATTTAATATTCTAAACTATTTTTTAAAATAGTGTTTTACAATAATGTTTTACAAAAAGAATTATTACAACAAAAATTATCCTAAACTATTTTTTTATTTCTATTATATATAAAATATAATTCGCATACAGTATCTTATTACTTCTACTTATCTTGTTTCAGAGTTACTTACTGAACATTAATATAATTAATAATATTGTAATTAGTAATATACTAATGACGATTTATTTAATTAGTTATATTAAAGAATTAATAATTTAATTAGTAATATTAGAAATATAATTCCTGTTTTACAACAATTATTTTACAACAGAAATTACTAAAAGTAGGAAACAAGTACACAGGATAGAAATCTTCTTTAAAGAAATAATTTTTCTCGCAATATAAAAACATCGCGATTGCTACATCACGAATTTTCTTGCGAAAAATTCCGACTGTTCTTTCGTCTAACATATCCAGCGTTCCGGAGCATTTTAGTTTTCGGCAAATCTCGGCATTTCTCCGTGAATGAATCTCATTTTTCAAAAGTAATGTCACATTTCCGCGTCGGAAACGAGACTTAATCAAGCGGTCATTGTTCGTGTAATTACCGCGTTGTTTTGCGACGCAAGTAATAAAAAGAAATTTCCGAGCGCGACGAGAGCTCTACAAAGAGCATGAGAGAGGGTGATGAAATATACGAGAAGAACTGTTTCCGCGGGATTGATCCTGATTAAACATCCCGAGGTGTTTTCATTCCTCCGGCGCGTCAAACTGCGTCTTTTTTTCTTCGTTTATTTTTCACTCCTTACAAATACTGCTCTTTCTGCTTTTTCAAATGTTACTTTTCATCGTTTGCTTCTTCGTTTCCATGAAAGTTAGCTGTTACATTCAAGTGTCGAAACACCTGAAAAGAGTTTCTACGAACGTAATTGAAAACTTAATAGCCGTTTGTTCGATCGAAAGTTCTTGGCGTTTTAGTGAGTAAAAATATTTGTTTTTGTTACAGTGAAGCCACTTAACGGTGTTATAAAGAAAAACAGAAACCATAAACGTTCTTAAAATATCGCTTTTGTATAGTTAAACTATTGAAAAATTTTAAAATATAGTAAAGTTGACATTTTATGACACTATACAATATGGAAATATTGAAAATATAAAAACGTATAAGAACATAAAATAATAATATAAATTAATATAAACTATTATTAAAATTTGGTAAATATGAGGGGGGTCTTCGGGTTCATAGGATAATAACCAATGTATGTTCGGCCAATAGGAACCAGATGCAGGGAAGTTTTTGCAATAATAACGACGAATTAGTGTTGAAACGTTTCGACTTGTATTTAAGTCATCAGTCGACAACTGTTTAAAAAAATGAACACTTCATATTTCTTACAATAAATTGGAATAGAATATATTTTGTTCACACAATAAATATGTCATTATTATTTGTTTCGATAGTCATACTAATGATACTAATTCGTCGTTATTATTACAAAAATACCCTGCATCTGGTTCCTGTTGGCCAAACATTATACATACGTTGGTATAAATTATTATCTTGTTCTAATAAAAAAAAACGAAATTTTTTGTTGCAACAGGGTCACAAATTGGTAGATGGGAATCACTTGATCGTACAGGACGATGACACGGTGTACAGTAACCAATATAGCATTCGTCTGATTGGCGATACTTCCAACGCGTTGAACGTTTCTTATCAATCCCACTCGATCGAACATATTAAGCGTCCAATACCTTATACCGCCATTATTCCCAGTAAGTAACTATGTATTCGTCAACATTGATTCGCATCATCAGGTTTTATTTATTTATCTGATTAATGTCTTTTTTTTTTTTTTTTTTTTTTTTTTTTTTTTTTTTACGGAAATTTGTGTTTGTCAGACATCTATGCCAAGAAGACGCTGCTGCCAGAATCGCCGTACCACGTAACACTTCAAGTTACGGATGAGTCGCTTCTCGAAGGACACGGGCCGAATTCGGTGAGTTCGGTATATCGATTGTACGTCGTTAACACTCATTGGCAAACTACTTGAAGTATTTGCTCCATTTGCAATGTGTCAAAGGCCAAGTAGCCTAAGAGTCGATTTCGAAACGAGATGAGGGTGCGGAGTGCAAAAGCAAAGTTACTTAACTTCTCCAAGCACTTTAGGGATCAGAATATTCAGAAGCAGAATATTCGCCTACAAGTTTTCAATCGCACATGGTGTCTTCGAAGACGCGAGCAGACCTCATTTTCTCACTTCTATATTATTTTTTTATTGATAATAATATAACTTAAAACTGTACAAAACTATTCGCGCTAGAAGACATTTCGATTTATCGAAAATCACTTACGTCAACGAATCAAATCAAAACTTTCGGTAATTCGCTAACTCTATTTGTCGAAATAAATGAACAAAGAATGCGCGTGTAAATCTGTTGCCAGATTAAAAAAGTTTGCCCTTATCGTGATAAATTTCAGCAATATCGGCAGAAGAGCCCCTCATCAACGTAATATGTCATTTACAAACGCGACGTGTAAAAAACTTGAGGACGAGAGCGCGCTATGCTGATCCCATAACTCGCAGAGCGTTCGCTGAATCTAATATATGAGACTAAAAATAAGACTTGTGAGAAGAATAAGATCTTTTGTTCTTCGAGAACTATAGTCGCTTACGTATAGAAGCAAACTTTTGCTCGTCGAAGATATTTCTCATTTGCAATGAATCTCCTCGAGGCGAGATTATCACATAAGGTAGATAGGAATTAATTTTCGCCGAAAAATTGTATTACGAAAATACAACTTCAACATAGAAAAATTTTGACGTAATCGAGTAATCATTAATTCCAGTAATAAATTAAAAGATCTCTTAAAAGAGTACTGGATACCGACTTATAGAGACCTGTAAATAGAGACCGACGTTTTTATTTTTTCGTTTTGTGTCATATTTACTGCATCAAATCCAAAATGCTTCTCCAGAAATAAGTAAATTGTGCTGAGAGAGTGCGCTTGTTCCTTGAAATGTCAAAATTCAGCATAAATTTTTTCTTATACAGTTTTCTTCTATAACCTCACCTCTTATTTATGTATGTAGAATTATTTCTAACTAAGCTTATATACGTATTTACACTGAATTAGCGCACTAAGTACGACAAAAACGAATCGAATGAGACACTCAGATTGTGATTAAAATGTCTAGTTTAATGAGAAAAAGAAAAATCGTGATGGACACAGTACAGGTTAGGTTATCATATGCTATTATTATGAATACAAAAAGAAGGTTTAAAAGAGCATTATATACCTATTTTTTAAAAGCACTAAATAGTTGTTTTTATTTATTTGCTTCTGTAGTAGCATTTTTCACGTAATGCAGTAAATACACTTAGAAATTAGAGAAATTTAGGTTTTTGAAACGTCGGTTTACAGGTTTCTATCCAGTTTACAGATATTCCAGTATCCTCTTAAGGATAAAATCCTTCGCTTAAAATCGTTTTTGTTATTTAATTATTACTTCTGAAATTAAAGCAAACTCGTTACTGCGCATTCTGAAAGTTGTGAATATCCGCGTTTCGATAAATGCGAGCGCTCAATGCAAATTTTCTCTCAAGATACGCTTCCCGTCGGCGCGAAACAACATCGATCTCCGTGTTTGTATCGAGGAAGTCGGAAAATAACTACTCGTTAATTGTCGTATTCCTGCACCCCCCTAATTCTCACTTCCCGGTATAATCGTAGATTATTAAACAATTAGGTGGCGGAATCCCGCCTTATCAGATGTACTTTAGGCGCGGCATTGATTTCGTGGAGGCAGCCATAATAGCGGATTAAGTATCCGACATCCGCCGACTCAAAATGGCGCGTGGGCGAAGTCACTTTACTGCCGAGCTTTGGATAATGCGATTGTCGTTAGCGCGCTGTTTCCTACGTGTGTTTAAACAAATGAAAAAAAAAAAAAGTTTTTTGTCGGAAAAAACCTTTGTTCCTCGCAGAAACATCTCTCGTTCAGCTATTTGATCAAAATAATTTGATTGACCACTCGGCGTGATGAAATCCACAATAAAGCTTCGGGAATTGCAACACAAAGCGCAATATGCAGAACCGAACGCATCGTCCTGTGCATCGCAGAACGCGATTGCCGGATAGTTCCTAAGCTCTTTTTGCGATACGAATCGTATTAATCAAATATTTATGGTATCACGTTAGAATTTATAATACCTGAAATCAACATAGAAAAATTTTCCTTTAATGAACTTAAAATTACAAAATTCTTTGATAATGTATGTGTAATTTCAAAATCATTTAATATTGATACCTACGGTTGAGAAAATACTTGCTTATAAATTTAATTTAATTTTTGTTAAATTTTTTGTTAAAGTTTCATTTTAGAAACATTAAGAATTTAAGAGCTACTTTGGAATTGCCACCGCACACTACAATAAATTAAATAGATTCATTAAAAACTGGTTTTTTTTTTGTCTTTTCTCATGGTGGCCTGTTGTTAAATATTTCATGAAAGCACATGTTGTCACTATTTGCCGATGTTAAATATCATTTTGCGCAAGCAGAACACACGTCACTCCGAATACATAATTTTGAAAGAGAATAATGATCGGCAGCGCGATTCGCAATGATAATTGGGATGACATTTGTTCTAATTCGAGACTCGCGCTCTCTTCGTGCACGTTTAATGGATACCCTATATCATCCGCGTCGCGCGCGACCAGGTGCTTAAATTGAAAACCACGCGAGAAAATAAATCTTGACGCCAATATCCAGCAATCCTCGACGACCTACTCTTGATATATGTATGTTCCGTGACCCTTAAAACCAGGTCGTCTTAGATATCGGCGATCCTCATGAGTAATCTCGTCTTTCCTTGTGGAAGGCAACACCTTAACGCTCTCGTACTTGAATCTTTGGAGACGCACCCCCCGTATACAAATCACTTTCGTTACATGTACCTTGAAATACAATCTTATCGTATGAATAATCTTCCCTTATATGCTTCGAGCAAAACAATGAAGATCTTGATTAATATTTCAAATATATCTCGAGAGTTTAGAAATAGTTTAGTTACTCTGCAATTTTTTCTAAAAACAAAAAGATAGAAAGAGAAAGAAAAAGACACGATTAAAATAGGCACACACACATACAAACATATGTATATATTATTAACTGAAGAGTTGGCAATTTTCTTGCACCTGTGTTTAAGACAAAATTAGTACGCGCTTAAGTACCGAGGACTTTTCCTCCATAACATTTCTCGTTCAGTGGGTGTACCAAGAATAGACGATAAATTCTAATAAAGAGAGTCACGTAGCAGTCGCACCCGCTGCGGTCTTTAATATCGATCTTTCGTGATAACATATCGCTCGAGTCTCCTTCGAGATTCTTCCCAGTCGGAGATTGTCTCTCTTTCTCTCTCTTCAAATAAATCTCTTTTTACATGATAATTTATTAAGTATTTTTAAACGCGGCACAAAACTTTCAACAGGTTTCTATTTCGAATCATGTTTTGTAATATTTTGCAAAGAATGTTTCAACAAGAACATTATAGGCATACTATAATAATAATAAAAAAAATATACAGAAAGAAACGTATTTACATTATTATAAAATTATCTTTTAAACTTCTTTCTTCTTTAGAAGCGTTGATTTGAATGAAATTATATTGAAAGGAAAAAAATAAGAAACTGATTCCTCAGATCAGTACGTACTTTTTCTTGGATTTTCTGACCTTTTTCATAGAGTAGTTCAATCCTTTTGCATCATCAATCATTATATTGCAAGCTTCTTTAATAGAAACTTCCGGCAACGGAACGTTTTTATTCGTTCACAAGGTGAGATCAATAAATAATACGATCTTTATTGTGGAGAGAGAAATTATTTTGTAACATATATAAAATGTTATGACAGAATAGTATAGTAAAAAATAATTTCATATTAAATCTGTTTATCTGAAAAATAATACACAAATATGAGTAATTTTTTTCTCAAAAGTTTGTTTCGCAGGATCTGACTATAATCTGTTAACTTCCTTTCACGTGTAGGTGAACATCAGCGTAACTTTCTCAGGACCGGTGCATCGAACTCTGTCCACAACGGTGTCGTCACCCAAAGCGTCGGCACGAGACTCGTTTTCGTATCCGTCAAGTGTGAAGATAGCACGGATTATGCCCAAATATCTTCGCGTGGCGGAACCTAACGTGAAGCCGCATCCCTCCACAATTTTCACCCTGCGCGGCTCGAGCGCCTTCAACATCACCCAAAGGGGTGGGATTATATACGTGTCTAACGAAACTGAGCTGCAATCCGAGAACGACGTCGTTCAGTAAGTTTATCTGTCTCTTGCAAATAGATCGATTTCTTGCTAAAAAGAAAAATACAGAAATGCTCGTATAGTAAAATAAAAAAAAATATAATGAAGATCAATTTTGAGCAAGAAAGTTAAATAAAATAATTTAAACAAAATTAAAGTTTTAGTAAATGCATGAATGCATGAACGTTTCGATGTTTTACAGAATTTTCCTCAATCGCATTAACAATAAAAGAATTAAGAAACTGTGATAAAAGTAAGATACCATTAATATATTAATTAAAATATTTTTTCCTCATTTCATCACGCCAATTCTGACGAGTGCACTCCTATCTTGTATATGTCAATCGATTTACGTATAATCTCTCTGAGTCGTTTAGAATAAAATTAATTTAGTAATTAGAGTTAAAATCCATGCGGTTGTTGTTCTAAAACTATTGAACCACGGAGTATACACACTGGAAATGACGTAGAAACAAGGACAGACCAAAGAATGTTTATTTATCAACATAAAATAGTCAAACGCTGGTTTCAGGTCACAAGGCAACATATTTACATACAAATTGACCCACAATGTTATAAAAAGAGTAAAATATATCGTTAACTTCGCAATCAAGAGTTTTTTCATTCTATTTAATAAGTCAAAGTGAGAACTATCTAACGTATCATTACAACTAAATTAAGACCACATGTTCTTTAATGCGAATCAGAGACCAATCTTTTGTGACAATTCATGATCCAGAAGTACCTCTTTCTAATTATATATAAAAAAACGATCGTGTTCTATCTATTTTGAAATAACCGACAAATGTGACAGATTTTATTCTTTTATTATTGTTAATCTACGACTGTAAAAGACTTTTTAAGAGATCGAAAGGTTTTGCTTGTGTATTCACCAAAACTTTAAGTTTGTTTAAATATATTTACCTTTCTTGCTCAAAATTAATTTTTATTACATTTATTTGCGACTAGCTATTTCCAATAATCAGACAACTATTCCTGCATGCGCTAATGCTAAAAGCGTGAACAAAATTTAACTAGTTTTAATCGATCAAGACGATTTCTTGTGTATACAAAAAGGGTCACACAAATTGTACAATTCAAATTTGAATCTGAACGTCAGACATAAAATTTATATTTCGATCAATATCCTTGAAAATAAATTAGATATTCATTTAACACATATCTGGCACGCGCGAATACAGCTCGAATGACCTTTTTTCTCGCGCGAATAAACATTGAAACACGTTGGTATTCTTTTGTGCTATTTACCTGAATTAATAGGTGTGCTCACATTTCTGAAACATTTACGCTGAAGAGAAAGAACGATACAATCTCTTGAAAGTTCAGACTTACTTTACTCAACTCATCTATCTCAAGTTTTAATGCAAAATACGTGTCTGTCCTGAAAATGTCTGAATTTAATAATGCGAATATTATAAACAAAAATTATTGACGTAAAGAAACTAATTCCTGTCTCACACCGACGTCAAAATGACAATTTTTGTAAATATCGGCATTTCGTCCGTGCGAGGTGAATTTTCTTGTCACGTGCATGACGCGGTATTGGCTTGTTCATCAGACTGAAATTAAAATGGAGCGGACCGGATCGCGTGGCGGCCAAGACAACGCTGCGCGTGACTTTGGTGACACCCGCAAAAATCGATACGTGCGAACGATCGGCCGAAGAGAAGATATCTACATGCGCGAAAGCAGAATCGCGTAAAAATTGCGAGAAATCGTGCGGAATCGGCAGCGGAGTTTTCAGGTATGTTTCATGTATAACGCTTTTTCCTTGCGAAACTTCTCCAAACTTTGAATATTTGTTCACGCGAAAGAGACATTTTAGTTCATTTTCCGGTACTGTGTAAATATACTCAGTGAGCAGGAGAAGTGCATTTGGTAATATTAGTTAGAAAACAAACGTTGCATGTTTTATGATCGTCTCCACAGAGAGAACAATGTGGAAATCCTATTTTATGTATCAAACATTTGTAAAATCACCGGCTTTATATTAAGTTCGTATTTTACCGAAAAGTGTTCAGAGAACTCGATGAAAAATACAAAAACAATTATGTGTTGGCCGTTTAACAACTTAGAATGAACGTTTGAATAACACGTAACACACTTACAGCAACTGTAATTAAAAATGCATTTGTTCGACAATAATACCTGGTATAAAACTAACCTTTTCCAATATCAAACACTGATCTCGCGCGTGTATCTCGAAATTGGTGATGATTCTCTATAATAGAATAACGGTGTCATTATCTTCTTTCTCTTTTTCGAAGAACGTCACGTTGCCATCTCTGTCGTAACGACTATTTCGGATAGTAGCGCGTGTTAAGGTTTATGGCCTCTTTTCCATTAGATTCTATATCTGATTCGTTTTCCCTACTTTCCTCGATAACTATTATTTTTCAATGACGTGATAACGTAAAAGACAATATGTACTCGGCAATTTATTGCCATTTTTTTAATCTTTCTTTGCCTTCTTTAATACTATAAAAACTAATGTAATAACACTTTGTATTATTTTCTACTTCAGTTATAATAAAATATCTCGCAGAATATATTTTGTTTGTAATATCATTGCTAGCATAATCTATCTCAAAAGTATCTCGTATTTAATTATATTAAATATTTATTTCATTATATTAATATTTTTATTTTAAATATTTTTTATATAAAATAAAATTTTATTATACAAAAAAATCAAATCTATATTTTTTTATGATGTTGTTAAATATTTTGTGTTTTTGTAAAAAAAAACTGCATGTGCTAATTTTGATGTTATTTACTTAATGAGAAATTCCATTCATGAATTTATGCGTAGTAAGAATAGTTTCGTCGGTCATTGCGTATGGAGAGACAACCAAAGCTTTGCTCAGAAAATGACAGAATATTATTCCACTTGTACACCAAATTTGGCTCATTGTCCGGATAACGAATGCGACGAGCTGGAGAGAAGCAATCCGCTCATATGTCCGCAGGATTGCACCGAGTGTAAGTTGCACGCGCCATATTTAGATCAAGTAGATCGAAGTCAGTTGTATAAAAAAATATTTTTACAGTGAGATCTCTTTTTAACATTGCAAAATCAAATATCTCGAAAATTTTTTACATTTGCGAGGAAAAATGTATTACACATATTTTTAGATATAAAAGTCAAATTGAAGAAACTATACTCTATTGTGTTTAAATTATTTCAAAGTTATAATGGGAGGGAAGTGGCCAATACGAAGGCAAAAATCAGATCTTCGGGTCAATAAACTTCTTTATTTTGAAAATGATTTTACCAACGTTTCAATCCTAAACTTGAGTCTTCTTCAGTGTCTATATACAGTAATTATACAAAAGTATTTAACATTCTAACAAATCGAGTACTGTCGCGAATTACAAAGTTTTAAAACTCACTCAAAATTTGTAGGTACCGAAAACTTATCGCGAAATGCTAACTAGTGTTTTTCGGGGTAGTATACGTTGTAAAGGCTGTAGCTCAGTTTATCGGTGGCCGTCGCGCTAGTTAGTATTTCGCGATGAGTTTTCGGTATGTCATCCCCGTGACAATAATACAATATATTGTTAACGGCTGTACACGACTGATGAACTGAGTTCTCCCTTTACCTACAAATTTTGAGTTAGTTTTCAAACTTTATAATTTGCGACAGTACTCAATTTGTTAGAATGTTAAGTAATTTTGTATAGTTATTGTGTATATAGACACTGAAGAAGACCCAAATTTATAGGGTCGAAACGTTTGTTGAAAATCATTTTCAAATAAAGAAGCTTATTGACCCGAAGATCTGGTTTTTGCCTTCGTATTGGCCACTTCCTTCTCATTATAATATTTCACCAGGAAGATTTTTGAAGTTATTTCAAAATTGATATAAAAAAAACTCTAAAATAAATATAGAAGGATTAACTAGCAGATTCTGACGTGAAAATCCCGTTTTTATCGTATAAAAGTCTTTCCATTTAAAGAGATCTCGCATCATGATTGAAAGAGCTTTAGGGTCATCGAAGAAGCATTACTACGCTCGCGTGGCAGTGGCACGCTCGATGGATTTCAAAATGATCGTATTCGCGTTTTCAGCTGGTTTGTTCGCTCATATGAACGAAAACGGCCGCGGTATCAAAACCGGCATGGGTACCTGCGTGTGCGACGAAGAGTTAAAATGCCAATGCATTCCCGACATGCTTTGGCAGCAGGCGAACGACGGGCCAGGCGCCAAAGAGCGGGGTTTCAAAAAATTAGGAGATCGGGAGAACGAGGTCGTCATATCGGACGCGCGCAAAGGTGGTCACAACACATTTTTGTTAGGCATTAAACCGCAATAAAAAAAATAAGAGAACTGGTGGAGTCTAGAAGTATGAGGTGTATGCAAAAGTTTTAGTCTTTTTTGTTTACTTTTACTTGTTAATCATAAAATACAGTGCTTATACAAATCAATCCAGAAAATATTTTCCCTTGTTTTCCATAACTTTCTGCCACCTTTCGAGCAATTTTCGGATTTGTTCGCGAAAGAAAAATATCGATTTGGAAGTAATGAATTTATCGAACCATTTTTTCGTATTTCTCTGCCACATCTCGAAAGCGCTGTCCTGCTAAGGAGTGCTGCATCGATCGGAATGAATGATAATCCAAAGGCGCTAAGTCAGGACAATATGCCGCGTGAAAAAGAACTTCCCAAGCTAATGATGGTTTGTTGAGTGAACTTAGCAACGCGAGCGGCCTAGCGTTGTCTTGTAGCAAAATGACTTTTCGCTTTTTTTGCTCAGTATTTCTACGTATTGTGGGATACAATATTTTCCCCAAGAATAGAGCAAATAAACTTAAAAGAAGAGCAGCATTGAGCAGCATGTTTTCCTTGCTGGAATATAGAATACAGTGTCGAATATAAAGTTTTTCATCATCCATTGTTTAATTTTCCATTGTTTAATCTGTTTTAAGGTTGTGTGCAACATTAAATAATAACAAATGACATCTCAGAAAGTTAAATATCAACCTTATAAAAACACAAAGTGACGAGAAAATAATTCAATAAAAAATAATTTTATTAGAGGACTGAAAAAAAAAAAAAAAGACTAAAACTTTTGCATACACCAAATATGTTACCAGTTTACTTGTATAGTCATAAACGCATTAAACTTCACAATCTTTATAAACGATTTATTTTGAATTCTCTCGTATGGTGTAAACTGATCGAACATCAGTTCTCTTAATATTGCGATTTCTATACCAAAGTGTGTCTGTTTTCCGCTACATTAGATGCTAACCTTTGTCCTTTACGCTTCTGTAGCGTCCGTTGGAGCGTGCGGTGCCACATGCATGATGGGCATCTTCGGAGCAAGTTTGTTTGTACTATTAGTGATTGCGGGATCGCTCGTTATATGGAGATACAGGTAAGAAAATTCGAAAATATTTCACTAAAAGTTAATTGTTTTTAAATGTGTAGTTTTCAAAATAGAAGGATAAAAGGATATTAAATATAGTTTGGAGGAAACTAATAGTGTTAAAATGCAACATGGTGAATTCTGACAATATCTTATCACAAGAGACCTCGGGTCTGTGCAAGTCTTAGGAATTTGATCAACTATCGCTTCTAGACTGGCAGCCGAGCTTATCGGCTTACACCTCGTGTTTACAACGGATTAAAAGCATGGCGAAGTTCGCGGTTGAGCCCGAGATTTCGAGCATATAGTGCATTCCGTCTTGTTGGAATACACTAACGGAAAACTATAACAAAAAATGCGGAAGATCAGCCATAACGCGTATACAGACGCGTATATACTGCGCGCAGATCGATGCATATTCATTATAGCGGAATAAAAAGCGTTAGAGCGTCATCCAAACATCAGATCATGCGCAGATAGCGCGGATCGATAATCCATAAAATCTCGTTACCTGCGCGATAGGCTTATCGCCTTGCACTTTGTTGTCAATTCTGTTTAAAGCCCGCATAGCTTTCATGTTGATGAAATATTTCGTACATCTCTCTCTCTCTTCTCTTTCTCTCTTTCTCTCTTTCTTGACGTTTATAACTTCGCCCGATTTCTTCTTCTGAACGAGTATGAGTTATAAAAGTATTTTAAGAATAAGAAAGAGAACATAGTTTTGCTTGACTTAGGCGCGAGTTGAGTAAACTCGTTGTCGAGAGCTCTCATAGCGAACGAAATTGCAGAAGTTTCGCAGCGATGTGCACATTGCGACGTTTCTGTGCACTCGCAGCTTTTGCAATCAACTACTTTTCTCTTTTTCGTATTTTGTAAACTTTTAATTATGTGTCAAGACAATCTGCATTATAATATTTTCTTCTGCATGATAATTTTTAATTAATTTAATTAACACGATTATTGTGTGAAATTATACGCACGCGGTGAAATTTATTTCTCCATGCGTGAAGACATTTCACTTCTGCTCGAATAAATTTCGACTAAAATGTAATAGTGTGAGGAATCGCAAACGTTATGTATGAAAACTCGAGCTTGCAAATCCGTAAGTTATTTGAGCTTTTATTTAAAGCTATTTAATCCGTAAGCTATTTAAGCTATTCAAACTTTCATAATGTCTATCAAAATCTTTCTTCGAAAAGCAACTAGTCTTCGAAAGCAACTAGTGTGACCACAATGAAACTAATTTTCTGCTACGTTAATAATGTATTAACGGAATTATTTAATAAAAACAAAAAACGAGACACTTGTTACATTTCTTCAAATAATAAAATACAATTAATTATTTTATTTGGTTGATTAAATACCTTAAACGATCGTATTATCGTATTATTCTATAGTTAATAATCAGTTTTGTAAGAATCTCTCAGAATCTTAAATTACCCAATTATCTAATTAATTGTCATAACTAGCGACGTAGTTAGGTCTCGAGCTACTTCATTTCGCTTCATCGACCAAAATGGCTCCATAATCCAACATACCTCGTCTTCCGCATCGTAATGTTCTGCGTTCCAGGATAGCAGCGAACCGCGCTCGGCGGGAATGCAAACATAGGGTGGATGATACGACCAATGGTATGGGTATTTTGCCGTCCGACTACATCGATCGCGGTGATGGTCTCCTGATCGGTCTAGACACCTTCACGGCGGCAAATCGTCATTTGTTGCTGCCTAAGACGTGCCCGGTAAGATATCCGCTTAATTATAAATATAAAACTTGAGTATAAGGTAAAATCAAATAAAACATTTAATATTTTAAGAGAATAAGATAGAAACTATAAAGTTTGAACTTTTTTGCAAAACGTTTTTGCTAAGATTGTCAAATAAATATAATTTCTATATAATAA
Source organism: Pseudomyrmex pallidus (assembly GCA_014825455.1). Lineage (NCBI taxonomy): Eukaryota > Metazoa > Arthropoda > Insecta > Hymenoptera > Formicidae > Pseudomyrmex > Pseudomyrmex pallidus. Next base: position 29,495 of record QVNV01019680.1, read on the forward strand.
AAAAGAACATTTCTATATATAATAAAATCACATTTTTCTGCCTTAAATATGTAAAATAGTTTGTTACAAAACAGATGTTTATTTTTTGAATAATGTTAATTCGTGAGAATAAAAACAAACGCATTTTTTCATATCTATGATGGTGAAAATTAAATTTGTCGAGAAACTATAGCTAATTTTGATTTTCTAATCTTAAATCGACGTTATCTAGTAATCTGCGAAATTGCGGAAACTTTTATTACTTTCCTTAAACATCACTTTTAAATCGATGCTAATTGCCGCAGTGTTAAAACTTTCTGACAAATAAAATAAAAGAAAAATGTTGTTTAATAGTAACGTAAAATTATATAAAAAATCTTGTAGAAGTGAAATGGCCAATGTGAGCCTGACACAGTTAGACGTGTGAAATATTTTTAAATTTGTCTTTATTTAACGTTTTGATCCCGGTTGGGATCCTCTTTAGAAATAATAATATCCTGTATAAAACAGAATAATAGTACAATAATAAACATAAATAACATAAAGAAAGTATAAAAACGGATTACTTACA
>QVNV01019681.1:0-18633 GCA_014825455.1 Pseudomyrmex pallidus
CTATTGGCCCGTCTATCAAGGAGAAGTCGAAATTGTAGTTCTCGAAATTTACTAGAGTTTTAAGTTTGTGTCTGTGTGTTATAAGTTTGCTAAAAAAATAAAACCATAAAAAAAATAGCTGACGATGTATCGAAGAACTCATCGATGCGATTTGTGAATCAACCTGAATTTGACGCACCGTTTGTATGCCGCTGGTAAATTCGCGCGAATTGTTCTCCGGAAAAAATATATTTCACAAGAGTTTTGATTAAACGGTTTGGCCAACACGTTCGGGCTCAAATCAACGAGAGATCGCGGTAGTAACGTGCGAAAGTTAATGTGCACGTGCGTTTATATAGGCGAATATAATAAAACTAAATACGATAGCTCTCTGTCGAATATTCGGGTGCCCCATATACACGTCATCCACTGCAGCCTCGCAGGCGATGATATCAGGGCGCATCAAATATGATTTCACCTTTTATGACAAGTTCAATCGAATTCGATTCAGTGTTACTGCTGATAACAAATAGTGCTGACGTTGACAAACGTATTTTCAGTTTATCATCGTCGTTGTCGTTATTGGGAACAGTCAATACATACACAAAATTGCATTTATATCTACGAATTGCACTTCATAACTATTTTCCAAATATATACTCCGCGAAAGAAAAAAGGTAACAATATATGGTGTACGTGCGCGAGATTCGTGCCATTTTAGTTTGACGTGCAAATACGAACTGGAGAATTAGCGAGACACTTTTTATTACAAGGAATCGTCTTGCATGCTGTTTTTCTCGGTGTAATGTTGTTCACAACATGGCGCGCGACTGCGTAAATGCGCCGGTAATTTTCGTATGTCGGTGATTTGCACGTCGGCTCGCGAGTTTTTACCCCTAGGTAATAATATCCGGCGCGCATTTTATCTGGATCTACGACTGGATCGCGAATAGTCACGTGAGACACGCGGACCAACGTGTTGCACACGCGATTGGTATTTATGGCACCAAGCGGGTGGAAACAAGCGTCACGGTTTGTAAATCTCTTCTTACATATTAGTTCTTATGTATAATTATGGCGTGAGTATAACTTCGTCGGAGAGGGGCTTTGACGACAGAGATTTCAATGTGCGTGCGTGCGGACGCATGAGACCGGCAATATCGTCGTTGTCTTTCGACGTTGAATTATTACCGCGGAAAAGATTTAATGCAAATGAGAGGAGAAGATACCGGAGAGTAAAAATGTTAATTCTTCCTAAGCGCTGCATACATCAGCATACTGATGATACCTCGGCGGTGCTTAGAGAATGAATAGAGCGTAAGAAGTGCTTCAACATTGTATAGAAACGTTTCTATTTATGTTTGTTCGGGAGAGGGACGCGGGCGAATCTCTTTTAATTATACCGCTACAGTTTTCTCGCTAATGCACAACACCGAGAGTAATTAGAGTAATTTCTTGCAACGCGCGGAACGATCGCGCTCGCGCCACCGGTAATACATTAAAAAAAAAAAAAAAAATATGAGAAAAATTAGCTAACGCGCGCGATGACGGTGTGTTGTTGCTTGTAATTTATTACTTATGTACATCAGAGCGAATATATACATACTGTATAAATTCGCTTGAGGTTTCGCGTACACGTTTGCGCGTGAATCGTCATCTTGGTTGTTTTTTTAATTACTCTAATTGGATGCCGCGCGGTTTAAAGCGAGAAAGGGAAGCTCGAGAAATTGATATAAATTGATATGAGAGAAAGAATGTTCAATAAAAATAACAATATTGCGATGATAAATTATCGAATAATTTTAAGCGCAAGAAAATCCAATTGTTTATGGAAACGTTTTGTTTTTCAGATTGCTCTAAAAATCTAAATTTTTATATTTGCTTATTCTCTGTACGAGTCAACGTATATTCGCTCTCTAACTTAGTATTAATTCCACGTACGTCACGTCATTCTATACTATTTGTTCCAAGCAATTTTCTAATTTAATAATTTTGAAGTAAAAGCAAATCTTTTACAATTACATTAATGCAATCATGTTTCATCATTTACAACACATCGTTATTTGCGTCTTGTGCTGAAAAAAGCATCATCGTAACGGCGCGCGTGCGAATCAAAGAAACATTGCTGGCAAACTTCCTCAAGCTTTTGTTCCAAAAAGCAAGTTTTATTACATGTCAATGGATATTACATTAATGAAATATGTTCACTTTGTCACGACAGAAGACTCGGAACGTGTTCGCTAACGAACAGCACCAATGCAATATATCACTGACGCACCATCGTAAATTCATATCCTAATTACGCTTGTGATCTCAGATGTAAATCAGAGGGGTTTCTCGGTTTTCCGTGCGAATAAAATTAGCTCGAAAACTACAAATCATACGGGAAATTAGATAAATTTATATTATTCCGCGTGATATATACCGTCGGAATCTTTCTCTCGCCAATGACAAAAATGGGGTTGGTATAACTTTGCGGGAGGGAGGTGGCGATAACTCATGGTCGTACAATACGTACGCAAATCGCGGTTGCGGACGCGTAGGAGATACGCGAGGTCGGTAATTGATTAAAGTAAATGGAAAAACTCTTCGATCTCGCTTACTTCGTCTCGCGTTCCGACGAACGCTCGCTATTTGTCGTGAAATACGGGACCATTGTGAATTTTTATGCGCGCGAGAAGCCGGGATTCTGTTTAGAAAATGAGGCGAATGAAGAATAGCGAAGACTCGAGGCGGTACCGTGGAAAGAGTCCAAGAATTAAAACCAAGTGCCAGTCGACGAAGAGAGATAGGAGGTAGAGAAAGCACCGCAAACCAACGCGAAGGGTCTTTTTAATCTTGTACATCAGCTGCAGCCATTTCGCTTCCGGCCACTGGGGATCTGTCTCTTTTCTCTTTTCTGTCTTGCGGTTTCCATCTCTACTTTATCTTGAGTTATCTCGCGTCCTTCGTCTTTGTTCGTTCTTTTCTCCGACGCGCAACTATTTCACACTTCCTTCTCAATGTCCTCTCATAAAGGTACGATCAAATTAACCTACCGATCGATCGTGCTTCCCGCTTTTTCTCCGCTACTTTTTTTCCGACCACTTTCCTCTTACAGCGTCGCGCATTTCTTGTCGCGTTATCCCTCTTGTGATCATGCCTTCAACCACCTTACTTCCGTGGCTTTCGATTACAACCAAGACGTAATTCGTCCCTTTCCGTTGATGTCTTCATTTCACTGGTAATCCGTGCCCATATTCCTCCGCAACCTCTTTTGTCTTCGTGTCACGTTTCTTCTTGTCGGTGGTATATGAGAAGAAAAGGGCAGTTTGTGCAGCATGTAACGACAAGAAGAATAATAGTGTCGTGCTGCTCGAGGTTTTCCTTGAAATATTATCTTTCTCTCTTTCTTTCTCTCTGTTATGTATTATTTACAAATAATTTACTCCAATAATTACTTTTCTAAAGTTAGAAGTTAAAAAATATACATATATTATATAATCTTATGAAATATAATGTAATATAAGAAAGATTGTTTTAGAACAAAATGATGAAAGAAGTTGCTCCATTGATTTATTTCCAGCACCTTTATCAAAAAATTAGCCGATATATTTTATATCTCCGCTTCTATATTTCATTGCTAGACAATCTACTTCAGCAAAATTATCGCCTAAAAACTACTGGATATATATTTGTCCTTTTTATTACATATCTCCGGTGGAATTTGTATTGTCGTGAATCACGGCACGCATTTCGCGAAACACGGTCTTGTAACGTCGAGGATCATTGCGCGTAAACTGCGGCGGATTCGTCGAACGGAAACCGACATCGCCATTTTCGTCGTTGCGCCGACAAACGGGTCACTTCCGGCCTAGCTCTGTGCTTCCGCGTCCGGTTCCGCTTGCCGTTTCCGCTTTTAATGCCGCTGGCTAGTTGCCTGTGGTTGGTTTACGTGCGGCGACTGGAGGACACGAAAGTGCGAAAGAGGCAAGGAAAGAGGGCGAGAAGAAGAGAGTCCGTTATGCCACTTATCCGTCAAGCTTTTTCCTTCCACGCATCGCGCAAATGTGGTGAACTAATTTCACCTCTTCATCATCAAGCCTTGCTTTGCTTTCGCGCGATTCGCATTTGTTGTTGTAATTCGCACAAACAACCCTTCTCTGTGTTTGTGTGATGTGCACACGCGTGCGCACACGTAATCAGCGACGTGGAAAACGCGGTAAACGTGATTCCATTGTAATCATTCGCGAAATGTGGCGTGCAATAAATATTGGGATGACATTGCAAATATTTTCAGTCTCGCCGCGGATCGAAGGAGCGCCTGTATCTACACAGTCATTTCCGCGGCGTATCATCAGCATCGAAAAATCCAACAAAAATTGCGATTTAACTCGATCTATCTCGGGTACATCTCCGTCGGTGGCGTGGCGCGCGATATTTTTCTCAAATCGGTGTCGCGATGCATTTACGATATGTCGACCTTTGAGCTTTGACACCCCTGCTATTCAAGGGAAATAGCTTACGGTATAGCTTCGCTGGCGCGCGCGCGACTTGATATATCGCCCTCGCAGTTGCCCGCTCGCATTAAAAAGAAACGTCATGCAGTGCGTGACGCTCTGTGCACTTTCTTTTCATCCATCTCACCTTCGACAGATTTATCAAAACGAATGCCGAATCAATGGTTAATGTTTAATATTTATTTATTTCAAAAAATCGAAAAGCAAAATTCAATGTGTAAACAATATACAGTATATCCACATCGTATATGAATGAACTGAAAACATAATGTCACACAATATGCGTCGCGCATCGCGATATCACAGACGACTGGCGTCAAATTGTGATAATTATCTATTTACATAAATATATGTGCGTCATATGTTATCGAGTCGCTACGCTAAATCGCGTCGTAACATTTTCAAGTTAATTTAGTCATGCAAATGACGCACGATGGGGGAGTTGATGACGACGTTGGTTGGTAATAAAGGTTTATGACGAAGGTTCATGACGAAGATGTGTCGGCAGTTCGTTGACGCAACCCTTGAAGAATAACGATAATGATCATCGAGGCGGTAAGTGAAAGCAAGAAAGAGAGAGGAAGAGAGGGAGAAAAGTGTAATAGTGATAAGAAAGGAGAAATGCGTAAAGAAAGGTTTCCACAATGTGCAGTCACGGTTCGAGTGCACAAAGAGAGTCGGCAAGCAGGTCTATCCCTCATCCTCACTGCGTCATTCTCTTTCTATCCTTATAAGTCTTTGTACATTAATAAGCAAAGGATCCCTGAACGAGCGAACGGCCTCTCACCGCGGTTTAACGTGGGAAAATGTCACCTAGTGGACGTGGTAAAGCGCTATCGGGTTCTGCTCGAGAATGCATATTACGGCAGGGAATGCGACTCGTTCCGATGTGCGCGCACACACAATGGGAATTTATAATAAACATAATCATCACCAGTCGATGCGTTGGCAATTTCAGTCTGTAAAGAGCATCCAGTGCTAATCGCGACTGAAGGCGGGAGTAGATTAACAATATCGTGACAAAGCCTCGTAAGCGAGTTTGAGTCCTTTGATGAAACTGTATCTTGTGACAATTGATGTTTGTCGAGTTCTCTTTGGTATTTTATTGAGAGATATTAACTCTCTGCGGTCCAGCGTCGAGTTTAACTCGATATAGGGTTTCATTACGGAGGTATATCCGTTTGCCATGTCGAGGCATGCGCGATTTCAAAAATACTCGCAATATTATGATTGCGCGAACTTTTGTGCGGAGATTAAATCTCTTCTGTCTTTACGTGATTTAATTATTTATTTTTTTTTTTTTTATAAGCTACTCGAAAGAGTGACGAAAACGTAACAAAGACAAAGAAACAGATTCTGATAATAAATATCAGAACTGTGTTGTAATAAATTTTCGAAAATTGTCAGTGTACTTTTTTTTTACGTCACTGTTATTAATGATTTAGAAGGGAGAAAAGTAAGATATATATGTGCGTGTTTCGATTCCTAGCTTTTTTTTTTCCTGCGAGAAATATTACGGAGTCACATATGGCCGGTCAGTTTTATGTTTTGCGCTACAGTGGACGACGTTTTATCCGATTGCACGAAGGTATTAAGCGCGATGTAATCAGGCATGGTTCGCGAAACAAAGCTCACCTTTTCCATTCGGAGCTTTCGATCCGCGTTTTCCCGTAAGTTATAAATCAAGATAAGATAAACGACCGATGACAACACGCAATCCAGGCGGGAAAAATGACGATTTAATCCCGCGAATACGTATATATATATATATATATAATACGGCCTGTCGGTAAAGGTCACGTCTTGGAAAAATATAATAATAAAAATAAAAAGCACGTGCTCCGCATCCCGGGTTGCCAAATGGAGTCAATTAAATGTTACGCGCCGTGTTCGTAACGAACAGGTGACGTAGTCGCGGGAAAAGAGAGGAGGGTAGTGGCCGGTGAGGGTGGGATAGAGACGTCAGAGTTTCCGGGAGGGGTCGATGGCGTTAAAAGGGGAGAGGGGATAAAAAAGGAGGTCACTAGCGGCAAAATTCGCGCGCGCGGCAAACTCCCAACTTTTTCGGGTGCGGAAATTTCGCTTGCCGGCTTCCTAAAGTTATACTTTCGCCCCGGTTGTACCGGGGCGACTCGGCGATATTAAACCACTCTTCTTTACGGTGGTTAAAGCGAACGTCAACTCTCAAAATTAAAAGTTTCCCGCTTAAGAAGAACTTTTACGGCCATTTATGAAGCTGACCTATGGCTCTTCGTGGCGGATAGGGTGGTCGACGGTGGTCAAACTCGCCGACAAAAGCCGAGGAAACCTGGACAACAGAACATAATTTCGTTTCACATAATCGCGCGCTTTTAACGCGTGAAACCGTCAGAGACTTTGATTTTCCATTATATCTTTCTGTAAGGAGTTTTTTACATTTTTAGAATTCGCAATCGTCCTGTTTAACGTTTACGAAGTAAGAAATCACGAAGTGGCAAATCGCAATCGTTAGACGGTATGATTAAGAGGCAAACTAAAAGCGCAGCGTAAGTTGGAACAGTGACATATGATAAAATTCGCTTCGAGAAAGGCATACAGTAAACTTTTCTAAAAAAGTTTTCTAAAGATTTTCTAAAGATTTATTTCGACGGTGTGAAAACTTCTGCCTGGCTCGCGATTAATTGTGAATGATTGATTTATTACTGGTGACCGGTGGCGCAATTAGAAGACAGGAGATGAATACTCGCAGTGTCGAAGAGTCTGATAAAGAGCGAAATTAATAATAAAAAAAAAAACATCAAGTTTCAATTACCGACATTAATGATCATAGTTTAAAAAAAGAATCTATAAAAGCGCGCGCTGAATATTTCTCATCGAACTTGCAGACAAAGCATATAATAGCGAGAAGCGAAATTTATATAAATTTTGCTTCGAGAATATTACCGTCATCGGCTATAATAATTTTGACAGCGCAACAAACTTGCGACGGATACGCGGCGCTTGTATATCCGAAAGGCAAACTTACGCAATTTATGGGGTCGATGCGTTGATGTAAGCACAGCAACACACGTACGTACGTACATGCATCCCGCATATATACATATATATATATATATATATATATATATATATCTTGCTGACGTGAATGACGCGAATTTCACTGAACGCAAGAGCGATTAATCATGCTACAATGTTACATTGGTCCGCGTGCCGCGGAGAATATGCCGGAAATTGGCCGCGTTTCCTCTTCTTTCGTACACAAAGTAATCTTCCGAAGTAGCCCATTGCGCTCGAGAGCCGGAGTACAACTTCTCGAATACACCGAGCACATGTACTCGGCCTCGAACGACCCGAATACGACCCCTCGACTCCCCACATCACCTTTGTAATTATGCGCATCTATATACGCCGGGTCTTCGGGTGTGTTACGATGCACATGAAGCACAAGTTGCATGTGCGCACAGGATTCGCGTGACCCCGTCGAACGATGTGCCGCCCGAGCATCAATCAAGACACGCGATGTCTCGATTTCTTTCCATGGAAACGACAAATTTTTACACGGAACGTGTTTGAAAATTGTCTTACGTCGAAGGGCGCACTTTGCGCGGAAATTTTACAGCTATCTATGATTTTATAAATTATTCCGTTATTAAGTTTGCTGTTAATTCTGAGGGAGGCGTAAAAAAGAGATAGTGAATTTCGTCTCAAATTTTTACAATAGAATTCTCTCGGTATTTTGTACGGAAAAAAATAGCGAGATAATACGAAGTCTATAAATTTTTTCGAAAACGTTTCTGCTACAAGTTTAGTTCGAAAAATTTGTCGATCAAATTTGTCAATTACCTCGATGAATACTACTCCGCCGCTTTATGCTCGAAATTGCAAAGCAAATGTTTTCTTTACCGTATTCTTTTTATACGCGTTAAAGGAAGTAGGTACGGAAATTTGCGACGCTCTGTATATTTAACTTGGAAAGTAGCGAACAGCGGGAACAAGATCACACGTGGCAGCCAGACTATATGTATATCGACTTTGCACTGCTAACTCGATGACACTCGATAACTGAATCTATCTATCGAATGGTAACCAGGTTCAGTGGAGTACAAAAGCCGCTGTTAGAAGCGCGGCACAAGAAAACAAGGGATTATACCTCTGACATTTGTATAAGAAGCTGAATAACGAATTGGTTTTCGAGAGTTTGATAAGCGTTATGGGAAGGGGGGAACACTGGCAATATCGTCTATTGTGCGTCGGATCAATTATCGTATTGTTTCCCGAATCGACACGGTATTGCTTTCGACGCGACTATAGGCTTTCATCATGCGAACGGATTCCTTTTAGAATCGAACGGAAGTTAATTCGATTACCATCGTCAAACATGCATACCCTCAATGCATAATCTATCGGCTAATATGCTCTTCCTACGTCTATACGAAATTAATACCGTCGGACCGTTTCTCTATGTCAGAAATCGATGAATAGACGCGCTCTGTTAAAGTTTTTTTTCGTCAGTTTTACAGTTTACAAATTAATTAGCGATACAACATCTAATGATCAAATTATAATTCTACATTTCACTTATATTTAATTATAAACAACGCACAATATTAGAAAAATATATTATTAGTCGTAATAATCAAATGTTAAAAATATTAATAATTCCCGACATTAGTTACATAAACATATTTTGTTATATCTAATTAAATTCGAAAATTCAAAGAATGCTTAATTTGCATCTCGAAAATATATAAATTACTTATATTTTATTTTGGTTTCAACACAGTGACGACAGAGGTGTAACATTGTTACAAATTTTCAGAAATTTGAATAATAACCAGAAAGTAAACAGATTCTATCCCAAGCACTGTGTTCTAGACGCTAAAGCTACAGCGTCTACAAGTTTATGTTTTCTTTGGAGCAGCAGTTTGGCAACAGCCCACTTATACTTCCCACCTTGTAGCTCGTCGAAAAAAAAAAAAAGATCCCGGCTCCTGAGGAAAGTGAAGAGAAAAAAACAAGAGAGAGTTGCGGACTTTTCTTTCGAGATCTCTCGTATTTAACCCCGCAGAGATATATATATATATACTCGGAAGAGTAGCTATTACGTGGACCGGAAGGTAACTAGCCAGCAGGTAGGTCGTTATGAAATCGCATATCAGGCGAAGACCCACAGGTTGGCGTGACTCGGCGTCTTCGGGTAACATTCTCGCATAAATACGCGATTTCGCGCGCGTGTGTGTGTGCGCGCGAGTGCGGCATTTTGTATGCGTATATGGACGTGCATTGTACGTGCATACTTACGTACGTGCATATATGACGCGGGGGATGAGTGTTCTTCACCTCTTCGCGCGACTCATCCCCGTGTGTTCTCCGACGTTATCCGTTCGCGCTATTTATAGAGGGATGAAGGCGCAGCGTAAAATATAAATAGAAAAAAAAAAAAGCCGTAACTCGGCCTGGGTAGCGAATCGTCGCCACCGCCGCCACCATGTCCCATCGATCACCGTATCGGGTGCTACTGAAATCTCGAACGTGCTAAATCGCGAAACGAAAACGACGACGACCATGCATCGGTGCGACGGTCATGTGCACGACTGGAAACGTACGAATTGTCGAGCGTGACGCGTCGCGTAGTAGCAAATCTTGTTTCGTATCTCGAGCGATACCGTGCGTTTTTTTTTTTTTTCGCACGCGGGCACTCTCTGTGCCGCAATCTATTTTTCGGTCGCTATAAAGATTTGTGAAGGTAATAAAATTCTCGCGATATTGCGAGAGCGCGCGTTACTCGGAGGTTACGCGCGCGAATTCTTCATACGAGATAAAAAGTGGATTTCACATCGTCGCGCACCGCCAATGTGTTTAACGCGCGTCGAGAGGAGAGATCGTCACACATCGATGTGATGATTTCCGCGATACGATGGCAATCATCGTGTATGCGAACGCATTACGATGACGTCATTTATTTTCAAGTGTCATTCCAATTGAGGCCACTGTTGGACGTACGTATGTATGTACCGAGCGGAACATATTTATAATGTTAAATGAATTTCCGTCATACACGTATTTCCGTCGAACATACACACAGGGACATTAAATACACGTGATGTAATTATGATTTGATTTCCATTTTATATAATTGCTCGTCTGTGCACACCCACAACTAAATTGCGGAATTTTACGTTTACTAATCATTAGATTCGACCGCGCGTCGAATACTATCCAGCAACTCTTGTATTATTGTCGATATAATTACGATATAAGTACTATATATACATATATGTATATCTATATAATTTACGTTTGCATGATACCGCAAATACTTGCCCTATGCAACAATATCGAATAGAATTCTAATTATAAATATTATAAATATTATATAAGTGACATTGTGAATAATGTCACTGATGTGACATCCGAACGGAGTAGATATAAAGATACAATATCCAATTTTTCGCAATTTTCATCGATTTGTTTCATTGATTATTCACTTTATCAAGTACAATACGCGTGTGTGTATCCGACACTACAATCAAGACTAGGAGATACTTATTGCCGCACTTGCGCACACCAGAGCTGGAGTCGTCGCGATTCAACGAGAGAAAATACCAGCATCCGCATTAAATCCGCGAAGGAAGATTCCTTCTGGCGCGACAGTGGCGGAAAGAAGAGCAGAAAGCTTTCACAATATTACGATGCCAAAGTGCAGTCGTGAAAGAGCTGCCGACTAATGTTTGTTGTGACCAAAAGAGGATTAGAGGGTGGAAAAGCACCCATTAAACTGCATCGTAAAACGTTCGCTGTCATCAATTTTTTCTTTTTTTTATCTAACAATAGAAACGAGAACAAAAAAAAAGAACAGTTCCGATTTTTTTTTTCACGCGCATCCTTCGTATTAAGAAAAATGCATTTCTTACAAAGCGTTATTCAACAAGAAGATACAAGCAAGCATGTTTGCGTTTGCATTAAGTTATATCAAATGTAACAGAAATTTGATTCTTCTGTTGCTTTTTCAACGATCTCGGTTAGCGCTACCACAGTTTATAGCACCGGGGATTCTTTCTCTCAAGATCCTGGATCGCAAACTTAACGCAAACTCTCGGCACAGAAATTGCCGGAATTAAACTGTATACGAACGTCGGTGGTACGTTAGTGGAAGTTTTTACATGTATTTTCTCTTGTCTTTTTCCGCTTTGCAAATACACACGAACAAATATACTCGTAATTTTTTTTTTTTTATATTATGTACACACAAAGCGTATAAAAGCGCGCGAAACGAAACAAAAACGAGAAACTGCGATATTTAATATTAAACATTTATAACGATACATAAATATATACACACGTGACAGTTTCTGCTATCTAATCCTCCTCCCCGTTACGACATATCAGGTTAAACATTACGGACGTGTATGCATTCGAGAGAAGAATGAGGGATATATCCGCGCTCACAGCGAATGAGGAGGGGCAAAAGGAGAAAAGGAACACACACACATATTCGAGCGTAAAGTGACCGACGCTGCATAATATCCCGGAGGCGGTGGAGCTATTAATACGAATAGGTATGTGATACGCGAGTAGAAATTAAATATGAATGCGATACGAAATGAATTATATCTCGCGTGACGCGCGGCCGTTATGTACGCGCGGCGTTAAATTGCATCTAACCTGTATTTTACACGTCAGCTACCGTGTAGCTGTGTAGCGTGAAATGTAATTGTACTACCCCTAAAGCTATATTACTTATAATAGGAGCACAATGAGTATCAGAATACGAAGTACAATACAATTCGCTTTGCCGCGAATGGAGGGTATTATCGAAATAATACTCCCGATTTAATGCTGAAGAGGAAACGTTTTGTACGTACGTGAGAATGAAGTTTTCTTGTCGTGTGTGATGTCATCGGTAAAGCGAGGATATATCAAAACTAGACGTATAGAGTAGGATTAATACTACGACCAAGAGAGAGAGAGAGAGAGAGAGAGAGAGCGCGAGAGCGAGGTAACAATAATACGCGCGCGACACGCGTGTACAATGTATATTGCATACGTTTGCATAATATAGGGACTTTATTAGCAACCGCGCGCGGTGAGATTTTAAGTCGTCGGAGATTTGCATTCGAAATAACACACTTTGTAGCTCTCATGCGGAATGAAAGAAATGATTCCGAGAAGAAACAAACGCCAACGTGACGCGAACTGAAATAAGTAATAATTCATGTACCGGTAAGAAGTAATCGGTAATTAAAGGAATAAAATGAACGATTCAGGGAAAAGAGTGAGAGAGAGAGAAAGAGAGAGCGAGACAAAGTTGACTAATAATTCATTCCTCGAGGGTGACCGGTGAGTGGGAATACTGATTAATCACTAGGAAAATCTGCATAATGTGTATTGCACTTTTATTTCTCTTCCGCCGTGTATATATATATATGTACATCTGTCTTAGCTTTTTGTATCCAACCTCTTTGTATCCACCAAACACGTACGTTTGCGTGTATATCAGTTTATGTAAATGCTTCAAAGAAATTTAAGCTTAGTGAGAATTCATGCATATGCATGACGTGAGGAATAAACACGAATTGATTGTAGTTTAAATATCATTTCACGCGTCTTTGAGCATCTAATTACCACGCAATTATAGGCTCGCACAGATCGGCATTGCTATGCGCATTAAATGAAATTTAGATTAAGTTAAGAGGAATCGGTCTGTGAATGAGCGATATCCGCATGTTTATGCTGGTGTTTCGCCGCATAGTATGTCAGCACACGCGCTGCTACACAAGTTCCACGCGACTGACCGCCAGCTTGATAGAATACAAATCAGGATTACGCTATTGGACTCGAAACCTCGCCGGCGCAGATGTGTGTGTGTGTGTGTGTATATGTGTGTTCTCTCCGGCATGTTTCTACACTGCGATCTAGTGTAGATCCTAGAGTGACGGAGCGTGGCGCATCTATTTCTTGCGTCTTTGGTGCCTGAAATCCTAACGTAATCTGATATTTTGGGTGAGCTCAAGTAAATTTCAGAAAGCCGTGTAATCTAGTCCGCAGAGCTTGAATGTATCTCATGTAAAGGGTTGTCCGTTATATCATTCTCGCTAAAATGACATATGGTGTGCGCGGAATTTACGCGTCGCGTTTCTAATCGCTCGTTATAGACAAACAAGTAAACGGCTTTCCCGTGTGCATCAAAGTACATAAACTTGGGAAATTAAGTTATTCACACTCATCTTTCACGCATTGTACTCTCTCGGTTGATTTGATTTTTTTTTTTTTTATTCGAGCTCGTTTCTTATTAGTTCGGATCTCGTGAAAAGAAGCGTCAATGAGCGTCAACTTGCGACTTTAAAAAATATTATAAAATGAAGTTTGCTCAAGTGTGTCAATGTACGTAATCATCTGCTACTTCATAAACTCACGCTGCATGAATAACGCGCGCTTCATATCTTTGCTTTTCTGCGTTCTCTTTCTTGTTTTCTTGTCTTTAATTAAAAACCAGAGAATGCCGTCTCTCGGACATCGACAGCGTTTCTCATTTCATGAGGGCAAGATTCATTTTAATTTTGCTCCATTCGTTGTATAAGCGCGTCACAGCGGGACGTGACGTGATCGAGCATTATTCGAGTTTTATCAACTTTCATCCCTAATGCGAGACTCATTTTGTTGCGGCTGACACGGTTCGCGTCGACCAGTTACGATCCGGACACCCGACGTTGAAACAATATCTCTTACTTTTGTTACCAACGCTAAATCTTCCACTTAAGATCCTATCGTAAAGCTGCAAGATCACTAACTGAAAATTAGTCTTTATTCATTTGTCCTTTCATCAACATTATCTGCGGATTAGTCACTCAAGAAGGGAAAAATCGTAAAATTAGGACAATGTCAATCGTAATCTTATTTTATCTTTCTTTCTGGGAAACGTCTCAATTAATTCACTTATTCTGGGAATTAGGCATTGATTAACTTATCTTGGAATTAGGCGTATTATATTAGGATTATTTAAATTGCCAGAGAAGAAGTTGGAATTGATTATAATGCGGTAAGACTCTCTCTCTCTCTCTCTCTCTCTTTCGTCCCTCTCGAAGGACGTCAGTCTTTCGTACGTGCGCAAGTATCAACGCATAAAAGGACGTCACTCTCTCGTCGCTTTGTGACGGGGGTCGATAACCGTGTTACCTACACTATAGCACAATACAATTTATTCTCCTCTTACGTGGACATATTCACTAGTTTCTCAATTTTTCACGCACGCGGTATAGAAAGAGAGAGGTCACAAGCGTCCTCTGCCTTTACCGTGGAAAACAGGATTAAGGCGCGCTGGAAACGGGCTTCTGTGGTTTTCCGTAGGTTAGTCTGGAGGGATAAGGAGAATGGATGTAGGTCGTCTCGCGCGAATCTACCCCTCGATCCACCCTCGACGAAATAGCGAACGGTATGGCAGCTATATTTTTTAGTTTTTGTCACGTGGACGAACCTTATGTGTGGAAGCCCCGGCGAGCTGGCGAGCGGGTTACATGGACTAGGACGGAAACGACGTAAAACGTATTTGTGCTGCAGATGGCGATATAGAAGTCGCAGAATGAGCGTGATAAAGCTGAAAGTGTCGGTCACATTGTGGCGAAAATGGGAGAGCAGTGGAAAGAGAACTTGCGGGTAAATCGAAATATTATACTTCTAATAGTGTGTGCGCGTTAAACTTTAATTTTTTTAAATGAGATTATACGATATCTAATAGCGATATTTTGCGAAAGTTTACGCACGCACAGAAGGAGAGTATTTTGAAATTTTTTATCGCGACGCTTTTCAGAGAAACTTTCCTCCTATAGACGTTCTTTTATAACTTTATAACGCTTATAAAAAAAAAAAATCTTCTTCTACGTAATTATAAACTTGAAGCTAAAATTTTGCAAAAATAAATTACGCGTTATATAAAATATAAAGCGTAAAATGTCGCTGCCAAAATTGTGTCAATGCGTTTTTAAGATATTGTATCTTCGTCGCGATATTAACAATAAATTTTGTATGAGAAAACTAAATGGGCCATTTGTGTAGATTTCATGCATAAAATTGTTATTAAAGAGTCAATGTGATGCAATGTAACTTGCCTACCAGAATGAAGCACTCAACGAGAAGGTGGACGTTACTAACTGCACGGAAAAAGTAATTGCAGAAAACTCTATCTACTTGGCGAGGAAAAATGTATTAATGTAATTTGAAAAAAAGGAAGATAAAAACTTGAAATTTTACTTCCATGAAAATTACGTTCTATATGCTGATTTAAAATGCAATCGGCTATATTAATACGTGTTAATTCTCATTTGCAACGAAAATTGGAGAATCGATGTATATATATTCGGAGAGCAATTAAAATTTACGATATATATATATATTTCTCATCAGTTTTCTCAAATGCATTTCTCTCGACTACATGATTTCGATTTTTTTCAAAGTTTTTTTTTTTAAACGATGTATCTGTCATTTATCGTAATAATAATACAGATGTAACAATAAATATCGCATATGGTCGATGAATTTTTCGACAAATGTCGAGCGTCGTCGTGCCGATGCAGCTCGCAATTTACTAGATCGGGGAGGCATACAAGTAAACGAAGAAATAATGGGACTAGCTCTCGATAGAGAAAGAGAAATATGAGCGAGTCGTGCGGAACAACCAACTTCTCCGCGACACACGCGCGCGGGCGATGGTTAATACTCTTCGATCCGTTGTCGCGTGGAACGAGGTGGCGCGTTGCGGCGCGCTTATATTTTTCAATTTCTCGCGCCTGGGTACTGCTTCAACGTCACGAATGGGAGTAGGAGGAGGCGGCAGTACCGCGCAGCAGCCCGTGAGATGCTGCTCAAACATCTTGGCGGGAATACGCGAGAGAATGCCGCTCGACGCCTGTCCTTTCCGTGATAGCGACGACGTCGCCGCCGTGACGAATTGCATCGTTTCGTTGTTGTAGCTACGTGCCGCTCCCCACTGTAACAATAAATCAAAACGATCGGGCATCCCGACGGATGCTCCCTTGTACGCAAAGCAACGGGCGATAATTTAAGATCAGCGTGTAATCGAGAAGAATGATCTTTCGGGCGCATCGTCGACCGAGAGCGAAGAGAAACACTGACCAAGGGAGAAGATGTATTTTCGACAGTAACCCAGCACGCCTCGCCTATTTTTCTTCGCTATAACGGCATCAACGATGGGAGTCGAGAGCATCGGTCGAAAATATTTTTATGCCATTCGAAGGTTGCGGAAAGATTTATAGAGATAAAAAAAATTCAGTTTAAAAATTGTTAAATCTCATAACGTCAAGTTGTTCTTCGTTCTTATTTCTCTCAACACGAAAACTAATTGTTACCGTTGCGTAATGAGAACAAAGTGATTGGCAGACATGATTTTTCCTGAGCGTTAATTTCGTAAGTAAGGAGTTTAAACTGGATGCGCGCAGTTGTGGATCGTTCATGGGAAAACGTTAATCATAGAGATGAAGGTTCTAACTGGTATTTCTTAACAAACTTCACTTGGAAGCGGGGCGAAAGCTAAGTGAAACTATGACAGGAAAGTTACGTTGTTCATTATTTTGAGAAGTATTTGAGTTAAATTCCCGAGACGATATTTGTGCAAGAAAAGCGATACGTAGAGAGAGAGAGAGAGAGAGAAAACGTTCTTCCTTCAAAGAACTGTTTATTATTTGTTAACACGGGTGCAATGATGAATTATACGATAAATTGAAAAACCAAGGAATTATTGGATTGCATACAAAACTTGTCAGATTTACAAGGTAATTTAATGCGCATAACGTAACGTAATTAATATTATCGGAATTTCATGTTTAATAAACAGAACCAGCGCAAGCTTTATTACATCGCTGCGCGCTGACGCGTAATATTTATGAAGAGTAACGTTTGTTCAGTCGGTATTGGTTCGGTTCCTCTGATATTTCTATCCAATTGCATTCCCCATAGCTTAATCGAGAGACGCTTTTCAATATTCTCGCATAAATACGCGAGAGAAGGAGAGAAATTATCGCGATTATATAATGCAATAACGGTTTCAAAATAGGAAGATAAAAATACGCGCGGGATGGATTTTCCTTTCGCGTCGAATACCGACGAAAGCACTTACACAAGTATTTATTGGACTGGGAAAAGTTTAGAGCAACACCTTAGCGATCCTTCGCTCATTTTCCTGCTCGACGCGTTTCACGAGACGATGAGACGAACGGAGCGCAGGAATTTGTTTGAACTGTAACACTGAAGGAGTAATTTTGCTTAAATTTTATCCTCGAGTATTTCGAGGGAAGAAGAGAGAGAGAGATCGCTAACCGTTACGTTATGCATTAGCCGCACTTTCTGCGTCGCATTTAATTAGCTGGGCCCTATACATTCGCGTTAAGAACGCCTGGGGTTTAATCTCCTCCGTGCCCGATCGTTGCACAGCAGCGTGCGTGTGTTTAGTGTGCGTCGTAAAGCGCACGCTCCAAGTACAGCACGACTATTTCACAAAGTAATTTCGGAAACGCGAGAGCGAGAGAGAGAGAGAAGAGAGAGCGAAAGAGAGAAGAGAGAGAGAGAGAGAGAGATGCCTTCTTGACGCCGGGTTCGGAAGCGAAGGTGAGAACGTCTTCGGCTAAATCCAATAACTACCAAGTTACAAAGTTGAGGTATATAACCGAGAGACGTGTTGCCGAGCGAATGAGATTATGCTCCCTTCGGAGAGAGAGAGAGAGGGAACGCATAGCACAGGTCATGAGGGGATAAAGGTAATATCGTTTTTACGAGCACTTATTACTTTGTTCAATATGTTTACTTTTGAATATTTTACACGTAATAGAATCCCAATGAAACCCCTAAAGCTGCTCTCTCTCTCTCTCTCTCTCTATCGTGTTGTCGTCTTTATCGCGCACTTTGCGCAACGTAGATGTGATAATGATGCAATACAAGAGAACCATAACAATATCAATAATAAGAGAAAAACCGAATAATATTCGGGCAAATATTACTGAATAGGGAAAAGTTTGTAAGAAACATTCGTAGAAGTCATGAACAGCCGCACTAGATCGTAAACAAGCCAAAGCAAGAAAAATAGCAGTTGTTTCGAAGCTTCACACGCCGAAGGTTCAACTAAGAAAAATGACAATTGTTTTGGCAGAGAGAAAGAGAGAGAGAGAGA
>QVNV01019682.1:0-20113 GCA_014825455.1 Pseudomyrmex pallidus
ATACATATTATATATATATATACACAAACGAAAATTAAAATTTGTTTTTGAGATCGGAGTGAAAGGGAAAGAGGGAAGGGATGCGCGCGCGGAAAATCTATGAATGGCGAAAAAACGCCGTGGTGTGGGCGCATAATGGACAACTTTTCATTCGGCGGAAAACGCGGACTTGCGGACCCGCGTGCATTGTCCGGGTCGGACAATGTGTCTCCGTACTTGCGTGGCTGCGTTCGGATAACGAGGGTTGCCAAAGCGAACGAGTGAATTGTAATAGAGTCGATAGCGCGAATGTCCATCCTGTTGCCACAACGGACTGGATGACGACGATGGCTACGACCCAAGGCTATGTTCCTCTTCTCTCTTCCTCTCCCCTGGTTATATCCACGTTGCTCAGTGACGATTCTATCGCGGAGTTCAACGATCGCCCGGACAATTTATTGAATTATGCGCTAGTAGACGTGAGAGCTTTAATGCGAGAGATGGTTGGCGTTTCGTGTTGGTTTTACCAGTGATAACGCATGATAATCCAAATTTGCTTTGAGAGAGAAAGAAAGAGAGAGAAGTAATGGAATTATATGTGTTCCGCTATGCTCGAAACAAAGCATTTTGTAGAACAATGCATCAGTGTCAAGTCCATTTTCGCTGTCAAATGGAAAATCACAGATAGTAGTGTGTATCGAGATAACGATTCGATTTAGGCCGAGCTCTCTGTGCGTGCGCGCTCTCTATTTTTTTTCCCGCGCGCGGATATAATTAATCCGCAAAATTAAATTGATTTACAGACAAGCGCGCTGTTTATTAGACAACGAGTGCTCTGTTTTCGGCTTCTTTTCGCGATGAATATCGAAATTCGGAGCGTCACATAAGTGTGTCAGTAAGAAGAAGAATCTCGCGACAGACTTATAGATATTGCAGCGATCGTGATTTGATTGAGGATTCCCATCAACGGCGGCGGTGCAGGAAGTGATGAGAAAACCGAGGTGGAACGATCGAAGAGACCAGAAAATTCGACACGTCGCAAAACGGCGCGACGCGCTCGGCGAGCGGGCAAATTTCAGCGGTTGAAACCACTCGTCTCTCGATTCGCTAGCTCCAGAAGGTGCGAAACCACCTCCGAATTAAACGCGTGCGGTGATGTCTTCTCTTTTCACTCGCTCTCGTTCTCTGTCGACGTCACGTTCTCTCCATGTGTACGTGCGCTCTCTTTACGCTGCACCCTCGCTCATCAACTTCTTTCTTTTCTTTCTCTTTCTATCTCTCTCACTCTCTCTTTCTCTCACTCTGTGTTACACTTACGTACCACTACGAACAATGAACATTGGATACACGAGACAGAAAATATGGGCGACCGGAGGGGTGAGGGAAATAGCCGCTCGTGGATCAGCAGATGATTACAGGGTCGTAAATCTTCTGGGTTCCAGCGCGGCGGTCCTCTGCGCTGCATCACGTTGACGGCGCGGCGGGGAGAAAAAAAAAGAAGAAATTGCGCCTGCTGGTGCGCGTCTCGTTTTACACACAGACTCGCTTTGTCTATGTTTATTAATCAAGAGGTCGGCATAAACTATAAACGCCTCGCTCGCTTAAGCGGCGACACTTGAAAACTCGCCGTCTTTCTTTCCCGTGCTTTTTACGAGCGTTTTTCATACGTATCTATGTATGAAAAAGCGATAAAAATTTATCAATTTATTATCTCAAGTAAAGACGTTTTCGAAACAGTGACTCATTATGGAAGTCGCTCATTATTACGGTCGGTTGCATTTTGCGTAAAGAAAGAGACAGATTGTCGCATTTGCTTCTATAAATAAATAAAATGTATACGGAATTTATACGCACACTTACATACACGTATAACGTGTATTATCTGTCCGTTTACGTCTTGCTGCATTTCCCTCGCGTTACGATAATGTCGGCGCAAATTATCCGCAGCGCAGCAATATCCAAATCTCAATTAGAGAGCGTGGGATCGCGGATCTCGAGACCCGTAACGAGGAATATAATCGGTATCGCGGCGCGATCGCGCTCGTTGACGCTTCGATAGGTGGATGCGTGATACGCCGCTCACGCGCGCATTCCGACGGGGGGAGATATTCGATTTGACCATTGCCTGTGAGTAAGGACATTAAAGGATTAGGGTGAAAATCCCCGAAATTATTAGGCGATATCCAAGTGGAAAATGGAGCCGCTGGTGGGAAACGCTGACTGGTCAGCGACGCGGCCCGTCCATCTGTCCCTCGGGATAGCCGATTTCTGTCTATGCTAAAGGGTCGACCGGGCGGACTCGCGTGTGGGAGTGACTGGAATTGGTGGGCGGACGAAAGGGTGGATGAAAAGCCGCATTGTGCGTATAATCACGCTAACCACCCGTAAAATGGATAACTTCGTACGCCGCGGGATCGTCATCGTTCTTTTTCGCGAGCGAAATCGTTGCGTCAAAATTCCGTTCCGCTTCGTTTACGTCGTGTATTTTTACGCCCGAGATTCTTTTTGCATGATTAATAAGTAATTGTCAGAAAGGCATCGCGCGATATAATCAATATTAATAACTGAGTGAAATCTCAGTTTCGCAATATATTTTTATTTATATTTTTAATATGCGTTCGAGAGATGCAGATGCGAGTAAATCGGTGAGAGAGAGAGAGAGAGAGAGAGAGAGAGAGAGAGAGAGAGCGGAATGTAGATGATTTATATTTCATATCCGGTTCCTTCGTTCAAGCATCGAGCGCCTTTATGGCGTCTTTAATATCCCTGATACAAGAGAGTGCATATACACACACACACACATACTCACGTATGTATATAGTAAATATATCCTACGTGTACACATGATCTCTTACGCATACACACAGGTGTTTGCATTTCCTGGCTCGACAGCGCGTACGATTGCCCTGTTCAGAAAAGCATTTCTATCCTGAACAGTCGATGAATCTTTCATCGAACTGTCGTAACAACGGCGATCGGAAGTATCTAACGAAAGAGAGCAATCCATCCCGCAAGGTCGCGGAATCGAAAGATAGAATCTCAAAGGAGTGGGGGAGGACGTCCACTGGCACACAGGATATTACACGAGTCAGTCCGGTTTGTTTTATCGCGGGTACGATCGATAAAACGTTTGAAAATCTTGTTAATCGTAAAACGTCCGCTGCATTTCTGCAGTTCCCAACGTGGTTTCGCGCCGATCGATTCGCGCAGTTTCACTTCGTTAGCGGCGACAATTAACAATTAATATATTTCCGACCTTTGCTCGGAGTAACTCGCGACGAACCGAGTAATTCGGCGGCGGCGCACGAGGAATAGTATATATATTTAGAAAGAAAAATAAAAACTCACACAAATATATTTAATACTGCGAGAATAAAAAACACAAATATTTTGCTCTCGAAATTCAACGTGCGTTTCTCGCGACGGAATTTTTTTTTTTTCAACAAATAGAATCGCGATGTAGTTTCGACCTTTTTTTCTTTCTTTTTTTCTCTCTCTCTCTTAAAGGAAAGTCTGAAATAGAAATTGCTGCGGATCTCTTCGACGTCATAGATATGTAATGCAGTTATTGCCGGAAATAAGCGGAAAAACCGAGACCACCACGGTCCGCAGAAAATTGCGATATATACAATATATATGTACATACACATATATATATATATGTATAGCTGAATAGTGGAATAAATGGATGCGCATCAACGGCATAGATTTCAAGAAAATACGTGTACTTTTGTCCGAGCCAATATACGAGACGAAAGATTGCCGAGGGATCGCTCGAGATATGAGGAGGGGAAGAGGCAGAAAATCGAGCGTTGAAAAAACAGAACTGTAAAATAAATTGAGTCGGCAGAAGGACAGTTTCACGATTACCGGAGCAGCGCATTTGTTTTGCCGTAAAATCCGATAGCCATCGGCTCTCTCTCCACATATATATATATATGTATACACATATATATATACACATATATATGTATATACATATACATATATATAAAAAGAGCTCGCGGGATGGTGCAGCGTGGTTTTTCCGAGATTTGAAGGAGACCAATTATTCGCCGAAACTGCTAACAGAATTTGTTGTTGGCAACGTGCGTTTTATGCATTAAAAAACTCCGCAATACACAGTAAATAACAAATTTTTGTCAATTCTAACGTTCGTTTTCGAACGCAAATATAACAACGTACAAGGATTTAATTCAATCCTTTTTTTTTTGTTTTTAATTCAATAGAGAAATAAAAAAAAACCAAGGATATTATTAATTATACGCATCTGCAAGTCAGTCTGTGATATCTGACGTACGAAAATGAGCGATGAGTCTTGAGAAAATTAACGAAGTGTAAAAAGATGCGGCTTTTACCATCCGACGACCGGCCTCTAATTTTTCGACTTTCGTCCAACACTGGGAGCCGGGCCCGATCGATCCGATCTTCCCGAACGCATTAAACGAGAGACGGGGCCCGGGGTCCCGCATTGAAGTTCTGCGTAAAAGTTGATCGATTGGCTGCGGAGTCGAGATTCCCCTATCGTAGCTAACGAACACGCCTCGACAAAGCAGAGCTGACGGACGGCGATCGTTTAACGCCTGCGCGGATCGGGACCAATAATTTAATGGTACATTATTCAGAGCGAATGAATACTAAAAAGGGGACGGCGGCATTGTAATCCTCGCTCGTCTGAAGAATTCCCGATGAACCGTCTCGGTCGGCATCGCGTAATTTAATGCCGCAGCCTTAACATTACCCAAACCCTCCCCTCCTCTCTCTCTCTCTCTCTCTCTCTCTCTCTCTACTTTCTACATCTACATTCTGTACATACAGACGTGGATGTAAACGTATATGCGCGTCGTAATCGCCAAGTTGCAGCGCCCACAATCGAAAGCGACACGGATTCGAGATATCACGTCGCGCATACCAAATGCGCTGTCTGCGATCAATGTTAAAAGGATCTATTAGTAGACACAAACGGTCGGTTGTTTCCACTTGAGCGCAAGGTAGACTTGCGCGGCGATTAACATCGAGTTTGGAGTCGAATATTCGCCACGAAGATACAGAGTTATTGAATTATGTCGTAATCTGTCCATTATCGAGCTTTGACTTGATTTCAGAACACGAACGATCGTAACAAGAGAGAGACTACACGTAGTCTCTTTCTTGTTCACGAAAATCTTTTCAACTCATCGCAACAGTATAAATTTACGAGATTGACGTTTGTGTCGCATCGCTTTTAAATTATCTCCTTGTGTTTTTGCGAATAAAATCCCGAGCTATTATTTTCTGTTAAAATTATTCTCGCGCGTAGTCGGTTCGTGTAACTTTTTCTTCTCGCATTCTGACTCGCGAGAAAACTTGTGCGCGGATAACACGTCGGTGCGAACCGTTTCGCGCGCCCCAATGGCGAAAGCATAAATTCTCCCCCAAAACTGAATTCGTCGGGCGTGTGTATCCGCGCCTCGAGGCAAATGCTCGGCGAACCACGAGCTAGCCTCAACTCGTTTGTCCTAACAGCCGACATATACAACATGTTGGGTAATTCATGGCATAGCCGATGATACCTCGCGATATGAACTATTTTATTCGGTCGGTGAAAGGCCTTTGTCATCACTCGCAAGTTTTTCCAATGCTTGTGTTGTGTATATTTCTGTGGAAATTTACGTACACGGTTCGGTGCTTGTTTGTGAATTCTTGCGCGCGAGAGTCAGGATGAAAGAGAGAGAGACAGAGAGAGAAAGAGAGAATCGCACGAGTGTATCTGTAATTGTATAGGTTGTAATATTAATAGCTCCTTTATTTTTGCCGGACTCGCGATATAACGGAAACTGTGCGAATGTGTCTGACAGACGACGACTATGCATTACACATGCCGGTCGTTGCCGATACGTACACAACGATACGCGCGTATACATAGGGAGGCGTTCCTTCTCTTCTCCTTCTTCAAAGAGTTCTTCTGGGAAATTGCCAAAGGCGATAGGAGTAAGAGCCTGCGTGTGACGAAGAGCCGGCGAAAGAAAGACAGAGGGGCGACCTAACGAAGCCTGAGCCGCATGCCTGATGCACTTCGTCCCGTTCCTCATGCTCGTCGTCGCTATCCTGCCCTCCCTCCCCCACCGTGCCGACTCCCCTTTCTTTCGTCTCGCATCTAAATTTACCGATTCCGCCATAGAAGAGCTTCTCCTTTCGCGCGGATGCGCTTATACGCCTTTCCTTTCCTTCGCTCTCGCGATCCCCCGGATACGACCGGTCCGGCAGACGTCCCTCTCTCTCGATCGATCGATCCTCTCCTCACGAACGCGCGTTTCCTCCGGCGCGCGTTTTCCCCGATACTTTCCATGTGCGCGTCAACATCAGGGTTACTCTCTCTCACTCCCTTATTCGCGCGCGCGTTTTGCCTCTCTCTCACCTTGTAAACCGTCGCGTCCTCTTCCGCAGATTCACCTCCGGTCGGTCTCCTCCCTTGTACCCGCGAGAATTCTCTCTGTCTCTTTTCCGTCGTTTCTCCTTCTCCACATCCGCCCGGTGAGAAATTCCGACAGTTCTCAAGGCAACGTTTATCCGCGTCGGAAAATGCGACTGAAATGCATCGGCGCGTGCTTTCCGCGCCGCGCAGGAGCAATTTCCACCCGCATTCTTTGGGTTTACCACATGACTGCTCCCTATTTGCGCATATACATATCGACGTAAAGACTTTGGGAAACGCAATTTCGTTGCGTGTTGACGAGTTTAAATGTGTTTTTCCCGCGAGAGATCTCTGCGGGAATCTCTCAAAAGTATTTTGGATATTCCCCTTCCCAAAAAAAGAAAAAACATCTTGTATTGTCTTGTATTTTGACATACTAGAAATTCTATCCTTTCCAAAGAAAAAGCGACCGATGAACACAAAGCTGTTTTTTTGCGACTGAAATTATTTGCTGAATTAATGCCGGTCGGCGCTAGGATACTATTATTGCACATCGTATAATAATTGTAGCGGTTCGAGATAATAGATGAATATTGAACACCGACGAGAGAATATGTAATTTCGCGTTAACTGATAAATCTGCCGACGATGCAACTTTCGTGCAAACGCGCCGCTATAAGTTGTCGGAAGTGACGCGTGCATTTTGTTCCCCGTAGGAAAGTCGCCGGCACTTTAATCGCATCTCGCCATCGACAATGACCATTGAACTCCAGTAAAGGATTCAAAGTATCTTTATTCGTATATAATTCAAACCGCTCTCTTTATCAAAATGCAGTTTGTGTGAAAAAGACGATTGAAGTTTAAACGACGCAAAGTGAAGAAAGTCATTTTGCGATGTTCTCCCATATTTTTCAGAATACGATATTAGAATTACGAAACACTAATTAGAACAATTTCTTCATCATAATAATTACACATGCGATATAAAAATTTTTATATTTCTTAGAATTTGATGTTCACTGTCGCGATGTTCTCGTTGTCGTGTTGATACATATATCTTTGCTTTTTTATTTATTCCCGAATACACAAGCACTCGCGTGTGGCCAAAATGGCGCGCGCTCGTCGCATCCATCAACCAATTCAGTTTCCGACCCGGAGCGCAAGAGATGCGGGCGGGTGATAGCGATAGGTGGGTTCCGTCAATTTAAAATCCTCACGCCGTGGGGGGTTAGCAGCCCCGGGGTCGCGCGATCTGAAGAGATTTGCATCGTGAAGGTTGCAGGCGTGACGAGATAAGACAATGGGTGGGTCGACAGGAGATTTCCATGCTATCGGTGGGGGGAGAGGAGCAGGGGGTCAGCGCGGGGCTTTCCCGCGGAAGGAGATCGAAAAAGCCCCGGCCGATGTAAGCGCCAAAGCAAACGCGCCGGGAGCGTGCGCGCCAAGTGGGAAAGAAGCGCCAATGCGAGCGCAGATAAGTCACCGGAACCGGAAGCCCTTGCTCTCTCTTTTTCTCTCTTTCTCTTTCTTTCTCTCTCTACGCCTGATAAGTACGCCTGTCTACGTGCGCGGCTTGGCGTCGGATTCGGTCACGATAAATGAGACAATCCGTTGGCGATATCACGGACCCGCGATAGGCCAGGCGAAGGAAATTGGCGAGCATTCCTCAAGACCCCCGCGCAAAACAAATATGAGATCGCATGTGCATCCATAAGGTATCAAATATCCCGTGAATCCGCGTCTCCGCTTCGCGTGCGAGATATACAACGCTGCGTGTGCTGCAAAGTTGAATCTGATAAAAATCCATCGGAGGGTTTGATTCATGATTTCTCTCCCCTCGGCTCGGGTATTGGGCAACAGTGAGATATATATCGCGTCGGTTTTGCAAATTTGTAAGCGTTCCAAAAATTTCTGCAACACTCGCCCGGTATGTTTCGCTCGCTCGAATCGAATCAGAGACATCTCTTTCTTTTTACTTGCATGTGTCGAAAACTATGGAAATATTTTTTGCGCGAAATTTCGCCACGCGCAATTTTTACCGTGCCGTATGAATTACTTCTCTCGCACTTCCTCTCGTTCACGGTGGAACACTCCCGTCTTCCGTGCTCTTTGGATGTATTTGTTAAATTATACAGTTTTCGACGCGCGATTTTAAAAGATATACCTACGTAATGAGCGCTTTGCCGTAGAATGATCAAAGAACAGGTGTATACCGGCGACGTTAGTCCTGAAATTATAACGAAGGGTGCCCGAGCGTTTTTTTTAACGAAGGCGACCGGCGCATTATTTTTGTTTGACGGAACTACAGAGTCCGCGGAGAGCCAAAGCTACCGTTAATTAACGTAAATTGTTTTCTCCTCCTTTTGCGCTATAGTTCTTCCCGTTCTTCTGCGGGCTTTTAGTTTTCCGGAGGTTTTATCATCAAACAACCAGGTAATAATCGTAATGTGTGTTTGAAGATATGCGTGTGTGTACCTACAAGAAGCAAAGCTCTTTAACTTAACTCTCGGACTTGAATGATAAAAGAAACGTTTCGTTATTCGAAGTCAAAGAATAGTTTTTAATCGTAGATGATTACGTCGGATAAACATTTAACATTTTCAATGGATTGCATTATTTCGCGTCAGAGAACGACGTCGAGCGTCAAAAGTCGGGGATAAAATCTCGCGGATTATTCCTTGTTATATGCAAGTGCTAAGTAAATATCTCGGCGAGGCGTTTTATGCTTGCAAACAGGGATTAACCGGAAATTTCGGTAGTGGCGTAACACTCCGGGGTAACAAGCCCGCGGTGAAAGCAGCCGAGGAGAGGTGATGGTGGTTGGTCTATATAGAGGGTTTTGTCGAAAAGGCGAGCGACGACGTAAGAAAACGGGAAGAAAGAAGCGGAGAAGGGGAAAGGGAAGAGGACGCGAACCCGGGAGAGATCTGGAGAAGGTCGGCGCGCTGCTGAAGGATAAGAATTTGCATAAACCGCCCATTAAGTCGCGGGTGGTTTATTGAAAGCAATAGTGGCGTCTGTAGGTGTGAGTCGGGATGGCTTTGGAAGGAAGATCGCTTAAAGGAAAGTAATAACGTTTGTTGGGCGAGAAGGTAGCGCTTACCCTTGCCCCCCATCATCTCTTTCCAACCCGGTTGTTCCGCTCCGAGACTCTGTGGCGCGGCACAGAGAGAGAAAGAGAAAGAGAGAGAGAGAGCCGGCGCTCGGTTAGAGCGCGGTGAGATTCGAGAAACCCGGCGCCGGATACGAGGCGTTATTAGTTCCGTATTCGAAGGTCTTTGCCGGAGCGCGCGAAGCCAGCCAAGATCTTCTTTTATCGTCATAGCCTCTCCCTCTCGTGGCTCGGCATCAGACACGATGTAATTAACGCCCGCGAGTGTCGATCTATCGACTCGCCAGTTATTATTATAAATATTGTGGTCGTTGTACAATACGCGAACAATTGCGACGATCTCTGTGCACGCGCGCTTTTTTCACAATATGAATCTCTGTGTGGCCTCGAGGAACTCAGTAATACGTAGAATGTGCATGTTAACGCACGACGGTGTTGTTTGTCTACAGACACGTGAAACCTGGCGGCGTATAAATATATAATTATACTACAAATATATATAATGTGTGGCGCGCGCGTGCCTCAAAAAGAGCGTTCAGTTTCATAATTTCTATGGAGTATATTTTCCCTGGATTTTTGCAATTACCTGATTGCATACGCATCTTCCGACAAAAAACAATTTGTGAGAGATTTATAAGTTCCGACTATGCATCGGACGCGTAGATTTAAAAATCCGGTCGAGCGAGAAGGACAACACAACGAGATTGCCGTGCAGCGGGGCTTTTGGTGAAAATAAGAGACGGTGGAGGAATGATAGTGTGAATGGTGAATAAAAGAGCGAGTAGACACGCGCGAGAGTTCTCTCTCTTTCTCTGATTCACGAGGAAAGTGGGCCCATTCCCTATTTTTCCACTTGCTCCTCTTTTTCCTCCCTCTTCGGACGCGGAGGGAGGAAAAAAATTGCAAGCGCGAACGACGCGGGCACATACAGGAGAGGACCCTCTCGACCCGAATTTTCTGTATTTCCCGGACGGAAGCGCGGTACTTCCGTTGCCGAGCGCGCAATATTTTCGTAGATTATCCGCGAATCCGTTAATGGAGCCATCTGCAGGGTTACATCGCTCGACGTTTCTCCCTTTTGTCTCTCCCTGTATGCTTGTCTTCTCGTTTCTATCAGGCAGAGAGAGCGAATATACAAACTTTGAAAAACTAAAATTGAGGTCGAACATCTTTGGATATTCGTGTGCAATATCAACATTTTATGTTCTACTTTTAAACAACGCTTTGTAACGCAACGCTTTTAACTCGAATTTCAACTCTCGATCGTCTACAAAATTCCGGAATACTTTTTGTGTAAAAACTGGTGTAAAATTGAAAATTTAATAGAATAAAAAACAGTAAATTTGCAAAATTGTTAAATTTACAAAATTATTTCAATATTGTACGCGCCTCAAAAGACATCAATACCGCAAATATTTCGAATAGTTATTTAAATATGTTACACCGATCGAGCACGAGTGCTGGGAGGAAAAAAAAATCTCAGCAATTGTCAATGTGTGAGAGAGCTCGAGGTGCAATTGTGCGAAGTGACGAGAAAAGCGTCGTAAATCCATTAGAATTTTTGTCACGGTAACCCACGACCGACGGGATTCTTGACACACGGCGTTGCGGTGTACATAGCACGGAGCTCTGATCTAATATTTGTATGTTTACGCTGTGTGTATGTAACTCTCGCTACCGGGGCGCCGTATTTGCGCTACGTTCGTTTCTCTAGCGCGTGCGCGCACGAGGGCGTCCGTTATCTCTTTAAAAATAACCTCGTCGTTCTCCGGCGACGCGCAGCGAGAGATGCGATTACTGTATCTGCCGTCATCCTGTTTAATTTCATGTTACTACGTGTCCCGATGTCGCACGTCGTTAGCACGCGCGCGCCAAGAGATTTGCTTTTTTTTTCGACCACACTTTCGCCAGAAAAGCCATCTCTCTCTTTCCCTCTTTGCGTCTCTCTTCCTTTGATCTTTGACCGCGCGCCACCACCACCACGCGAGTAGTAGTTTTTCACCGAAGCGAGATTATTATTTCCGTTTAAAGTGTCTCTGGCGAGCGAATAGTAGACTCGCGCTCCGAGGGGTGGAACATCGTTACAGTATTTCCAAAGAGTCCTCCCAGCGGCGCACTCTTTGTTTTCCCGGAATCGTCTGATCGTTCGCACGGAAAGTCTAATTTCTCGTTTGATCAGAATTCCTTTCAATCGCGCGCTGACTTAGACTTATCTCTCATCCTCCCCCTTTCCCTCTCCCCGCGTACGTACGTATAATCTTCTCGTTGTAATTTGCGCGAGCGCACACGTATAGATACCGATCGAAATTATCGATCAGATTTCGAGCTCTTTGCGATAGGATTTCAAAGCTTTTCGATTTTCGTTCAACAATTAGTGATGCAACGCCGAATCCGGGAAAACCGGGTTTTCGCAGCGCGCGCGGCATAATTATCCGTGAGTGATAGCGCTTAATGTTATTTGGGTCAGCAAATTTGACTGATAATGAGTATCTCCATGATTTACACGATTTTCAAATTTACATGCATATAGAGTTAATGTAAAACATTTACGAAATGGGAAAGCACGGTGTCACGTCAATTTTTCAATACGGTCTCATCAAAATTTTGATTTTATCTCATAAAAGATCTTGTTAATAAAAATGTAATAGACGAATTCAGACACGGTAATATTTTATTATATTACGTTTTACGTCTTTTACTCTTTCTTTCTTTCTCTCAACGATATCGCTGATATTTCGTTAACCATATTTACGCAAAGATTTAGAAATGTCGTCAAAGATCAAAAGATATCGGATGAATACGGGAGATCGATCTCTTCGTAAGATGTAAACTCCGCTTTTAAGCTCCCTTTCCTCGCGCTGCCGTCAATAAAGGAAAATTAATTCAAATTAAAATCCAATTTGTGCGCTATCTTCTATTCCTCTGTGGAGCGAAGATACTCGTTATCCTTTAGAAGATGTCGAAGCTCGTTAAGTTCTCATCGAACTCGTCAAGTACCCGTTCATGAAATCGTAAGGATTATATCATTCATCTTAGTCTTTTATATATATATATATATATTTTATATATATATATATATATATATGTATCGGTTTCTCCTTTGCTAGTTAAGTAATCTCTCGAGACATGCAACATGTACAAGAAGTCATTATGTAAAAAAGTAAAAACGCATCTTTTTTTTTTTTGATAACTTTGCATTCAATGAGCCACGAGACTAAAACAATTCGGTTCGCTGTACAAAACAACAACACGGTTCGTCGTGTAGACGACTATTATTTTGAATTGATTTCATCGATCATCTATTTATCGGACACTTCGGAATCAATATCGAATTTCTCCCGAAGAATTCTCTCTCAATGCAGAAGGATCAAGTCTTCGCGATTGACTTACCGCTGTATTGGAGTTGAAACGAAAGACGAAAGAAGAAAATATACATTGTTTCAGAAATATTACAGTTTCTCTTATCCGCTGATTCTTTGACCAATTTGGACTCGATTCTTCTCGAGAGAGGATTCGATCCAGCGCCCAGTTTTTTTTTCTCTCCGATTTCGTTTTGTATCGCACTTTTTCAAACGCTTTACGTCCGCGAAATTTTTATGTAAAATTTACGTTGTTTCAGAGAAACTGATTTTAAAATAAATATGAAATAACAATTGCTGTGTGCGAAAAACTGAGGCGATTATTATTTCGAGCGTGTAATTGGACGAGAGTTTACCGATCGCTATTATATTTCAGTGCAGATATCGAAAGGTAAGATATGCAATTCGAGTTGCCCCGGGTTAGGAAACCACCACGACAAGGTGGCAGAGGATACAGACATTAAGGACGAGGGTGAGGTTATTTCACGAAGATCGTCGGAGATGCCCGAGAACTGAACGTTGCGCGCGGCGCCCCTTCAGGATCAATACGGCAACCCCCGTTGTAATACTGCGTTGCCCGCCGCGAGCAACGGTGGTATAACTTTTTAACGGACTTCCCTTTAGGAATTTCCCGTCCCCGGAATATTCTCAAGGATTTTATCTCTCATATCAAGAGAATCAATACCTTTACTTATAATGCTTCTAATAACTGATAAAAAGTTTCCGCTGTATCGGAAGGGGTGAGATCTCACTTGCGACCAGAATAAATCGACATGAATAATGAATTTGTCGTTCCATAATTATCATAAAATTAATTATGTCAAGAAGTATTTTGCATGTTACGATAAAAATAAAATTCATACTTGTTCCAGTTCGGTTTCGTGAGTGAAAGAGAGAATAAACGCTTCACACTGTTGGATTTGAAATATCTTCAAATTTCTCGTCACGCAAAAAGTTGTTTTTAAATAAATGAATTATAAATCGTATTTCAGTTTTTCATGAAAAAAAAAAAAAATACAAAATATAAGTACGTTATCAATTTCATATAAAAATACCAATATCTGATAGGTAATACGCCGATCGATTCTCGAATCAGCCGCAAAAATCGGAAATTTAAATCACCACAACGATGTGTTTGCATTCCTTTGGTACAGACCGCGGACGGGAATTGTTCAGTATATTTAATCGAGTCACCTAGGACTTAAAGGAGCCTATCACATCTTGCCGTGCTTTCCGTCGTCTTGGCGTATTGAAAAGAATTGTAATTACGTCTGGAATCGATAACGTCGCCGTGGCAGCTACTTACTCGTTAGCGTAGATATAGGGAAGACGTAGTGGCCATTCCCATGTCCGCTCGCCTAACTTGCGTCGTTCTGATAACAAAAGGATAGCGCTGGGTAATTGCACGGTTCAAGGACCGTTTGGCCGATTACTTTCCTTTTTCTTTCTTAATACGGCGATATCTTTGTCCTTCTTCTTTCTCGTCTTCACGGTTGGAGACGGTAAAAATCTTGTGTGCGAAAATATATGTGTACTGTCTGATATAATACCATAATAAATAGTATGTAATATATATTTTTTTATAAAAAATAAAACTGCATAAAGAATAATATAACGAAATACGGACATATACGCGATTACTGCGTTTATTGAATTTTTTTAACTTAATTTTTATTCATCGCACGACGGATTTTGGGCATATTGTCTGAAAATTTCTGTTTTATTAGCACACGAGTGTGTTTTTTTCTTTAGCAAAAAAAATAAAGAAAATTGATTTTCCCTTAGGCTTGCTAGATAAACACGCACATACGCGCGATCGCCTTTCTCGCGTGGTTCACGGAGGAATTGTGTCTTTGATATTGAGAGATGCTGGGGTTTCAATAAAAGAACAAATAATTTCCATGTTATTGAGCCATAGGAAGGTGGAAGGGAATTTTTTAATAACAGAGTCCGGGGATGAGGTGATCGCAGAAATGGAGACTGGTATGCCGCTAAGACACTGCCTAAGGAATCCCTGACCCACTTCGCGATTCTGAGCTAATATTTTTCTATTCTCTTGAAAATTCCTCAGAATGCACAAAAGATTTCTGTAAAGGCTATGAATATTCCCGCGACGAGGCTCGAAGCGCGGAGAGTCAGAAAGACGAATAATATGCGTTTATATCAAATCCCGAATTTTATTGCGATTTGCATCACAATTTTCATCTCTTGTGTTCAAATATATCGCGTAAACAGGGAGAATAATAATATTACGTAACGTATAAATTCGCGCGCGGTAAAACCATCATATCATTTGAACTTGTGCGAGGATATTATAAATTAGCAAAAGAGACAAAGATCGCAATCTCTTATAAATAATTCTGAAACTAAGAGAACATTGTATATTCCATTTTAAGACGAGGAGAGAATCAGCCAAGGGTTGTATATACGTAATATAGGTATACACTCGTGTATATATAACACTCGGATGTTTTATACGTTATATACGCACCGCGAACTTTATTCCGTTTAACTATCAGCATAATTATGACGTAAATTTTGAGTACGGACAATTATTTCACGCCAGTACTAATGCTTCAAGAATTTGCTGTCGACGATGCTTTCCTGATTCTCGCGAAGAGGATTTTCAGGTTGGCGGAGTTGGATGGGAAGGACCGTGAGAGAGAGAAAGAGAAAGAAAGAGTGAGAGAGAGAGATAGAGAAGGGGAGAGACAGAGAGAGAGAGAGAGAGAGAGTAGAGGGTGGCAATTTCCAGTTATAACGGCTAATCCGTATTTCATCGCCTAAACGGCGCTCGTTCGTCTTCGTTCCTCTGCGGTTGAGAGAGCCGGGATGGAAGTCGGAGTCGAGTCGCAGTAAAATATAATTGGGTTTCGAGGATTATCCCGCGAGCGGAGGTAGATCTCCGTGCGACTGGTTCCACTGGGTGTTCCTTTTGCCCCCTCCCCTCTCTCGAATCCCCGGGAGCTCATCATCCCGGGGGGAGCGCCGAGGGGACGCGCACCTATATCCGCGGCCTTATTAATCTAAATCACCTTAGCATGTGTTCGATATATCGATTCTTCGAATTCTTCATTCGCGAACTCACTTTCGAATCGTCGCGCGGCAATTCCGTATTCCGCTCATCACCGCAGTTTATTCGATTGACCGAAATGTTTGATACTTGATATATTCGATAGGAACAACTTTTGACGGCGCACGAAATTTCAATAAATAAACAAATTGTGTACACATATATTATAAAACGTCAAAAATAATTTTCTTACTGTATTTTTTTCTACTTGCAATTTCAGCGAGAGAAACGACGTAATTGAAAATCTCAAGAGGATCTTGATCACCTCCGTGAGACTGTAAGTGTCAGAAAGTGTTCCGTACACGACGCGTAAACTAGACCGGCGAGAATGCCTGTACGTCAACGTGGAGAACGATAAAGATAAGAAAGAGACGGGGAGATCAATAGGTCCGCGGCTTAGGAAGAAGTAAAATAGACTAGACGCCAACTCGGTAAATTGGTTCCATTCATCAGAGGTGCTTCCTGTCGTTGCACCGCTGCCCTTCTTCATTAACTACAGCTAATACCGAGAACGCCGGAACTCTAACTCTCGATCCCTTCTTGTTAATGCCCGAAAGTTCCTCTCGATTCTTTCCGCCCGCGTTGTTAAATGTTTATCGGTTTCCCATTCGAGCACACGTGTATCACATTATTTATACAAGAGCACAATTTCTTTTTGCACATAAAATGATCGAGACTCTTCGGAGCGGGGGATATTTTCTTAATTAACACATTCGCGCGTTCTCGAATGTGAAAATCGAATTCTTCTCACCAACGACCACGCGCGCAATTTAATTAAACTAACGAATATATCTCTCGGCGCAGTCATAAATATACACAGTACAACGTTGCACAAGAACACACGCGACAGAGCGGAGAAGAAGAAAGCAGCGCATCAATTATCTAAACGCGTGACGACGCGAGAGACACAATCCCCGAAAGCACTCGCAAACAAAACGATAGAAGGTGTATTCGAGGTGTCCCGATAATAATACTCGTGGTGCAGCGGACATGCACTCGCGCGCTCGCGTAGATGCATTTCAAGACCGCGGCACTCGAAAGAGTGCGGAACAAAGAAACGGTCGGAATGCCGGCGCGACCGGCTTGCATTGTGCATGAAGCTCGGTTAATGAGAACGGTATAAGTCGGCGGAGAAAGGAATCCGGACGAGAAAAGAGGAGAGTAAGTACGAACGACGACCAGAGAGACGTAAGGAAGAGCCAGCCAGCCGCGAGGAAGAAGCCGAAGGAGGAGTACGGTTTTAAGCAGCCGCAGAGATAAGGATAAACAGATAAAAGAAATGGCTTCTCGCTCGTCCGCCTCTCGCTACAGTCGTGCGGAAACTCTTGCCAGAGATCACGGACGGTCGCGGGAAAAAGGGAAGAAAAGAGAGAGAGAGAGAGAAGAAGACGGAAGCCCCGACGAGATGAGGAAATTCACCCTCGGGAGAGGAAAAGCGCCGCTCTGCGCTCCACGTTTGTGTCGCCGACAAAGGGACACGAACCAGAAGGTATATACCCAGTGACATCGGAAAGCCGGTCGCGGGATGAGAAGAGAAAGAGAAGCGGGGAGAAGGAAGAAAACGGCATTTACGCGCGAAAAGCGTGGGTGAAGCTCCCGCTGATATCGGGACACGCGCCGGATTTCCGGTCTTATCCGTCGGCGATTGACCGCGTCGATAAGACCTCCGCCGCCGCCGCCGCCGCCGCCGCCTGGCTTCGCATTTACGACGTAGAAAAAGCGGAAGACTCAACGAAGAACGAATGACGTTAATTAATCTGCTCGCGCGACGCATTCGTCGTTTCGAAAACGATGAATTATAAATCGCAATCGATCACCGCGCATCAATACGTAATAGATGGATGAATAATTGATGGATTAAAATTATAAATGTTACGTGCGAGGAGATTTCTCTCTCCGAGAACTTATTGATGTTCATTTCTTAAATAAAGAGTTCACATTTTTGCGAATTTAATTTTAATTTGAAGGAGGATACTTTTTTGGCGGACGTTCAAATATGATATCAGATTTAATTAATGAATATCCGTCAGAGTAGAAAATATCTCCCGTTTTTTCTGATCCATATTATTTTAAGAAGATATCAATATAAGTTTCTATATAAATAATAATGCATGGAACTAATTATTATACGATTTCTCTCCCTCTCTCTCTCTTTCTCTCTCTTTGTGACATAATGTTTTATGTAATTTTGCACACGTGAACTTTTTCAAATATCCGGCAATCATTCTTCGAGCGATGCAAGATACAGGCGACTACGAACATAGCTTTTCACTCAGCGAAAAGTGCAGTGGACAAATTTAGCTTCTAAAAGAGACAACTATATATAAGGCGACATAGAATAAATGGTTTTCGTGTTCGCTGCGTATCTCGCTACGAGATATCTGATATTTAAAATTTTTTTAGTAGAATATTGTACTTACATTGTACACATATTATATAAAGTGCAAACTTTTAACCGGAAGTTTAGCAATAATCATCGATTGGTCCGTTTTAAATATTCTCGAATAGATCGCAATGTCAGGCGCACATTTCTGCGACGCGTTTAAACTCCGTGTTCGATTTCGAATTCGAATTCTTCTTAG
This sequence comes from Pseudomyrmex pallidus, assembly GCA_014825455.1. Taxonomy (NCBI): domain Eukaryota; kingdom Metazoa; phylum Arthropoda; class Insecta; order Hymenoptera; family Formicidae; genus Pseudomyrmex; species Pseudomyrmex pallidus. The sequence goes on from QVNV01019682.1 coordinate 18,500, forward strand.
ATCACATCAATCTTCCATCTTTAAGGATTCCTATCTCAATGACTTGGTTCTCGTGTACCAGCGTGATCCCGGGAACCCCTGCGGCCGACTTCGACGCGCGCGCGCGCGCCCGCAAGTGAACGCGAGCAAGTGGAGAGGGAAAGAGAGAGAATACGCCGCGTATTATAAGAAAGAACCTTGTCTCTTTCTCTCTCATCTGTATCTGCATCTGTATCCGCATCTGTATATCTGCGAGTGTTGCGAGCTTTACTTGAAGTCGCGTGTGGGATGCCCGTAGATTACTTGACTAAAGCGAGCCAGGAATGCGATATCTTTGCCAAGGCATTACAATAACAAAGACTCCGCAAAGGGTACAAGCGCCGAGTTGAGGCGCTCGAGTGTACATGTGTGTGTGTGTGCGCGCGCGCATGCGTGCATGCGTGAGCGTCGACTCGACAGAATATATAACGGGTGACCTCCGCATTTGCATACCACCTCCGGCCACCCCCGCGAAGCCCATGTACGCGTTTTCTTATCTCGCCCCTAACAAACCCTTTCTGCGCGTGGATAGCCGCCGTGATGGATACGGTCTGGGCACACTCCATCGCGGACGGACCGTGTTGCGGGCCACCCTTCAACCCCCGAACCCTGTTTAAATTACTGCCTTTAATTGCGTCCGCCGCGGCCGTCTGGCACGATGACGGCAATTCCGGTCATCCTACGTAGACAAAAATGCCCTTCCGCAAGTGCTTGAAACACACTGAGATATATTCGATAACGTCCGTTAATGCTCGCAGAAAAAGCGCGCTCGCGGCATGACGTGTCACACATTATATAATAAGGTGTTATATATTTTCAATGCGCGTACAACAGATTGTCGAGGGGGTGTATGAGCTGATGAAACGCATAGTGAGGAAAGAAAAGGCCGAGTTACGTACGCGCGTAATAGAAATGCAATTACCACGCCTCTCTCTCTCTTTCTCTGTCTAATTAGACAATTTATATTTTCGTGTAAAATTTTCGCTGGTATATACGAATCGCAACGAGAAAATGTGATTATTACAAAATGCAATTAAACGGCGCGAATCGTGCGGTTATGTTGTAGGAAAAAATTTTGCAAGCCTCATCCCGCGGCGACGACGAGGCAGGAGGCAGCTGCGGGTGTTGATAGACAGATTACATTTGTGTATCTTTGTAGGGTTCACGATGACGAGGAAAAAAAGTTTTACTCTTTTTTTTTTCCAGAAATATATATATACACACACATACGCAGAAAACTTTCTCCCGTGGCTGTCTGACAGCCAACCTTTCTCACAGAGCACGACGATGCTGCCTGCTGTAACGCGGCACAAACCTTCCCCCTTTCGCCCTTGTTTCTCTCCCTCTGTCTTAAAACACGCGCCTCTCTTCCGTCGCTTGCCGCGAACGTATAGACAGCATCGGGAAAGTTTCGCGAGCTGCGCGCCGACTGTTCGAAAGTTAAACGAACGACTCCAATTATGCAGCCGGCGCTGCAACGAGCCGCGTTCTCCCAGCCAGGAGCTGTTTATTTTACAAATTTATTATTGGCGTGGCGTTACGACGAATTACTCAACTACTCTCCCTCGTTTTCTCTCTTTCTCTCTCTCTCTCTCT
>QVNV01019689.1:0-11736 GCA_014825455.1 Pseudomyrmex pallidus
TTGTAAATTTTACAAATGTCGATGTAAACAAACAAATTCGACAATGAATCTACTAAAGATAAGTCGGTTATACTTGTACATAAGTAAAAGTGAAAAGATACGATAGAGGTTAAGGTACTTAATAATCCAAAGAAAGAGTGAAAAAATCCAAAGAGTGAATAATTTCACTTCTTTCGAAAAGTGGAAGTCTCACTCTTTTCGACTGGCAGTATTTTCATGATTGCTTGGAATGACATTTCACTCCAAAAAAGTGAGATCTCACTCCAAAAATTTTAGAGAGAAACTGGAGTTGAAACTGTAAACATTAAACTGTTAAATTCAAATAAAGTTCTGATGTATTAACCTTCAGTTTTCAAACTTATATACGGTTTCTTTTTCTCTTTACAAATGTATTGTCAGGTAACAATCAATGTGTTTGTGAGAAAGTAAAAACAATAAGCGAAAACAACAGTATTATTTGATTTTCTATAATTCTAGAAGAAAAAATATATAAGGTTTTTCAGTATCAGACATTATATTGATTGCGATCTTTTGTAATTTTATCTGGATCATTTCTGATATACATCTTTTTATGTAAACAATAATATAACTTGTTTATTCAAAAAAATAGAATACTACATAACTTGTTATTTATTGTATATAAACAAATAAATGAAATACAACCTGTTTATTTAAAAACTAAGGTAAACTTATAGAAACTTTTCTTTCCCTTCGATTTTTGTAAAGCTTGGTATCTTTATGTATTTTGAGTCGCTGAAAACAAATATAAAACAATTTTTTGTCAGTCTGACATATTCAAGCCGCCATTTTGAGAAAACATGTAAAAAAAGCGTTTTTTACGATTATCTCCGAAATTTCTCATGTTATGAAAAAACTTTTTAAACAAAAAAATGTAGGACATTTTATTTTCCACAAAAAAGGCTATAACTGCAACCCTTTTTATGTTAGAATGCTGAATTCTTTGCGAACTCTCTCCGGACATATTTAAGTCGCTATCTTGAAAAACTGTAAAAATAGCGTTTTTCACCATTATCCGGCGGGTGCAGGAAGAGGGGCGAAGTTCCAGTTCCTCTTTACTGGTGGTATATAAACAATGAAATACCATTATGGCATATTGACGTTTATTTTTCTGTTTAGATATATTGACATTTGGGTAATTATGCAGTTTAGCAACTTTTCTCAATTTTGGCTATTTTAAATTGGTTTTTAAAAAAAAACGCTTTATTTTGTCAGTCTAATGAGGAATCAGTCGCGGGAGCTCGGAAAAATTATGTATCTCCCCCTTTTTTTTTAAAATGTGAAACTCGCAAAATCTTCTTAATTATATGTAACAAGTCTCCCGATCTCGATGATTTTTTAATATGTTGTAGAAGACAAGATTTTGAACAACTTTTTATTTTACATATAATCACTGTTTGGGCTTAGTTTCCGAGAAATACGCTAAAAACTTTTGCTACTTTTGCACCGAATCTTATCTGTTCGCGTTCCGTGGCAATGTATACAAGAGCGTCGTGTGTTTACTATTTTTCTTATTTGGAACCTCGCTTCTCGTGAACAGTGTATGCGTGGAAACAATGTGTTCCGCCCCCCCTACGGGGGGGCTCCACTATCCAAAAAACTAGACATAGGTTTGGATTGAACCTCGCTTTGCGTTGAAAGTTACTTTCCACATAAAGCGAGATTCAATCCAATGTGTCTAGTTTTTTGAATAGTGGAGCCCCCCTCTCGTAAAGGGGGGCGGAACACTCTGTTTCCACGCATACACTTTCTACGAGAAGCGAAATTCAACATGGGCGATTCAATTTGTACTTTCGTAAATTTTTACTTTTTCAGCTCACGCATCATTCACGTTTTTTTTTTCAAAAAGAGGGGAAATACATAATTTTTCCGAGCTTCCGCGACTGATTCCCCATTAGACTGACAAAATAAAGCGTTTTTTGAAAAAATTGAGTTAAAATAGCCAAAATTGAGAACAGTTGCTAAACTGCATAATTATCAAAGAATGAAATATACTTGTGTGTTTGATTACAAATAAGTATAGGTAATGTAAACTATATATTTCATATGATCTCTTCTTCTGAAGTGTATCACTTATCACGTCTTGATGTGACAAACAAAATCTTGTCATGTCAATACAAAACTCGCGCAACTAACTGCTGTAACACCACTGTATTATTCATACAACGTTATTCAAAGCGTCAATAAAATATAAGCATTAAAGAAGCTTAAGCTTGCGAAAACAAGTGTCACACAATGGCATGAGATCCCCAGTACAGTAACGGCAATAAATAAACAAAGAAATAACTAAAGTTACTTGTAACTTGGAAATCGTAGTCGCGCCGAGTTCGTTATGGCATTGTTCATTATGGCATGTTTTGCAACAAAAATGCAATATTTTATTGTTTAAAACCGAAACATCCTATATTAGTAGTTTATTCCATGTTACTTGCCTTTCTACTCGCACTGTAATTTTTTCGTAACAAGAAACAAAGTTGTAATGTAAGATACATAACTTGTATCGATCGACACTGTGTATTTCCTAAAGAGTTGAATTTGTCGAAAAGCTCATGTAAGTGTAAGACAAAGAAACAAAAAGGGGAAAAGACATGCGATTTTACATATTCCGTATTATAAGTATCTTTAAGTAATATTACATAAACCTGTTGGCTCATAAAAATAACTTTAGAACGCTGTAGAGTGACTTTATTAATATCTAGAGAGCGATGTCCGACTCGGTGAAAGTTTTTCTGCTTCGCGCTCGCTAATAGAATAAAGGTTTATTTTAGTCGACACGGGACGTAATTTTTAAAGAAGGCGATCGCTGGTATTCTCGAGAGCGAGTTTTTCCTATATAACCTCTCGACTATTTGCCTTGTAAATAATGCGTTCCAGTTCTTTGTTTTGCAAAAAAGAAACGAAGAGACTTGTTGAATTCACCTGCAGTCTTCGCAAAAAACGACACACATGATCCTTTGCGCAGGGATCGTTTCCGGAATATTTTTACGACCTCACGACACATGCATTTTCAAGCCGGGGAGAACTTGATCGATCAATCATCGTGCTATAACGTATATCTATAACATCCGCGATTGCTATCGATAACAAGTTTGGAGTGCTTCTCGCAGTTTCCATCTGTCCAAAAATAACGATCCTTGTTATCATCGAGCACTACAGAGCTATATACTCACGTGACAAACAAAAACCGTGTGTATACGCGACTATACACACGTCTTTTCACCATACACATACACACACACACACACACACACATATTATATATACATATATATATATATATACATATTTTATATTTCTGTCGTCTGAACTTTTTTATTTCGTTTTTTTCAACAATTTTATTTTATATTGTACCGTCGACATGTAAAACTCGCGCGAGTTTTGTTCCATTTACGGACGCGCTGCATTTTACCTTCTGTATTTAGTTGTTAAATCGATACGAAAGTTTCGATGCAATTCAATTAATGCGTCTTCGCACGCGACTGCGTCTCTTGTCGCGTGCGACTTGGTGTATTATACTTATGCGACGACAGCGTTGTTCTCGCGTCTCGCAATTGAGAAGTTAGCAACAGTTCGTTTCGCGGGTAAGGGAGGGGAGGGGGGAAGGAAGATTTTCTAACCCAAAAATTGAAAACGGAAAATCCGAACGCGCGATCCGTCCGAGATAGCGCAGTTTCGCGCGTCGGAATTTACTCAATGGATGTACCGTTATCGAAACGACGCTCGATAGAAATTTGCGTCGATTGCAGTCGACTAACTTGCCGCGCGCCGCGTGCGCCCATAAAACTCTCGTTTCAGATAACATTTACATTCATGATCGGAAAATTCTATAAAGCGTATCGCAATCGAAATTGCACCGGGAGGATTACACTCGGCTCTCAGTTCTCTAAACTTGAAGTAAAAGAAAAAAGGTAGATTTTTTACTACAATTTTTCCGAGCACACGCGCGGTAAGACGAGAGAATAAATAGCGCGAGTTACTATCAAAAACGGACAATAAATTTTGCGATACTTTCTTTCTTTGTGTGTTACAATAAAGAAGAACACGGAGAAATCGTGATCAAGCGCGGCAATATCAGCGCGCAGATATTGTCGCGACTCGCGACTTTATTGTTTCTCCGCGAACGACGTTTCCGACTGCCATCTGCCACGAAAGACTTTGCAGTGTTGCCGCGTGCACCGGGGAATTAACTCCTTTAATCTATAAAAATTTATCGGGGTTTTCGCGTACGAACATCATAGACTGCTTCGTTTTTTTGTTTTGTTTTTTTTTTACATGTAATTTAAAGAGAAACGTCAATCTCGTTATCAAAATGATTCAATTGATTGCTCGCGCACTGGTTTTCAAACAATAGAAGTTTTTCATCACCCTTGGTTGATATTTCAAAAAGATAAAGTGGATGGAGAAAAGCGCGGCAATCAATCTTCTCATTTGTGAGATACAAATAACACGATAATTATTATACAAATAACTTTTATAACGTAAAATTATACGCTTATCGGTTTTTCACGAAGATTTTGTTACAGATTAACGTAATGTGAAGAAATTTATTGAAAATTCTAAAGGCCGAGGAATTTTCGCTAAATCCAAGGTCCTCGGGCCAAAATAGCGTCATAGCTCCGGAGGGAAAAGAATCTAGGTTAGGTTATGTTAGATTATCTCGGCAAAATGTGGCGCTATAGAAGATTCGATTCTATCAAATCCATTTATCTATAAGGCAATTATTTCCCACAAATCATCGTATTTCTCCACAGCAGAATCTCGTCGAAGGCAATAAAAATTATCAGCGCAGTCCGGCGAAAAATTGTAAATATATAATAATATTTCACAATATTTCTCCGCGAAACGCAACTTGCATTGATATACTGCGGATCGAATTCCCGATCCCGCAAGCATGCAAAGCTATTCCAAAATAGCATCCGTGCAACAGACAATAAGAAGTGCATGCGGCTACCGAACGAGCCAGAAAGCAAGAATGTTTTCACATGCGCAGCCAGTAGTGGATTAAGATTATCTTTGAGTTGTGTATTATGTTCTCCCGTTCTCTTAGTATTGAAAATATCGCGCGATAGAAAACATTTTTAAAATTTGCAAAATAATATTTAAACAGACTACCGGCATCTTAATAGTATCTATTTTGTTTTGAAATTTTAAAATAATTTTCCATGAATTTGTTACAAAAGACTTTTAATTATTTGATGTGCAAAGCAAACGAGCACGTCTTTCATCAATCGCAACTTATGAGGTTTTTCGAATTACAACTGGCAACAATATTAGATATTTTCTTCAATAAATATTTACTGTGTAATGTGTATCTTCGTCATCCGTGAAATCGACACACTAGATAATTGCGGCAAAGGGAAAGATAATAAGGACGTGCAGACGTGCGAATCGAATTTCTAGAGATAGGTCGTTTCTGAAATGGTCGCAGCAGTCACGAATTGCGCGTGAATGTCTATTAAGCACAAAAGAAATTACTTTGAAGTTTACGTCACAGTAACGATTCCAGATAGTCCGTTTACTGTCTCCATAATACGATACTGAGCGCAGTACGACGAAGATTATTTCTGTGCGACTAAAAACGGGACTCTGAAGGGCGTACACAGAGAGAGAGAGAGAGATAGAGAGAGAGAGAGAGAGAGAAAGAGAGAGGATAGGGAGGTAAAAGAGCAGACTCGGGAGAGATAGCACGGAGGAATGTAGAGAAGAGAGCATCACGCCATGCTGGAACGTCGAAGATGCGAAGTACCAGATGACGTTGCTCCTTTCCTTCTGCTGTTTGATTTTTACTGGTTTCCAGTTAGAGTGGGACGAAAGAGAGAGAGAGAGAGAGAGAGAGAGAGAGAATTTCTCGTGCCAGGCAATACCCTTTGACTCTTTAAGCTTTTCCTCGTAATATGGCTTAGCCTGACGGCACGATGGCGCTATTGAAATTTTTACTTTTTTTTTTTTCGAATCGAATTAAAACGACTGATGCTTCCGACATCGTCGACAGTCCCACTGTCTTTAATAGTGCTATAAACTGCATTTTATTTATAAACACGTGAAATTCCTACTTTAACTTTGTTTTGCATTCTGATTAACCTGAATTGGAATAACGTTTGCAATCTAACTAACTGCAACGAGTGAAAGAATTGTTTGCGTACTGAAAATACATACGACAACAATTCTTCGAGGTACGCTTTGTTTTCAACATAATGTGTAACATAAAAAGATACATATATACATTCCTGTGGCGCGGGCGCACACATATTTTCTTTTTTTCTTTCTCTAGATACAGAGTTGAATTTTATTCAAGTATTTTGCAACATTAATTTTTAACAGTGACTCTGCTAGTTATATTCTCAGTGCAGTTCTAGCTGCAATAAATATTGAAGCTTTGTTAAGTAAATTTTTCAATAAAATTAATATAACAAATGAAAGAGCCAAGTGCAGATGTGCAATATATTACTCAAATATTAAAATTATATAGATTTTGTTTTTATTTGAATTGAAAGTTTTACTTTATAAACGTATATTTCGATATTATATTTGTGCATGCATTTTTTTTTCAAATATAGAGAGAATTCCCTAATCCTTTTTATAGATATTAAGAAACAAAATAATAATTGCAAAAAAATAACACCGCAGTCAGCGAAACTCGAATCTGGAGCTCTCCACACTCTGAACACGGAGCACTTTCATATTCATTAAACAGTTTAAATTTCATACATCCACAGGACTTCGTCCTATCAACTAGTTTCGTGATACCCTCTATTTCTCGGAAAATTAAATTTATCTTATGTTCGATAAGAAGTTAATACCTTCATGTTATGGAACTATATAGCTCATCTCGCAAAGCCTCTTTTTAGTTCTCCCCCTCCACTTCTCTTATTCTATTATCGACTGTGTCTTCCTCACCCCTATATTGATCTCGTAAATGAAAGAGCGAATTCGTGCAAACAATTGATATGCACGCGATTGATATGTGAAATAATAATGAATTAAGCCAATGCACATCAAGTATATCACACAGACTTCTCTCTCTCTCTATTTGCACACACAGACACACAGACATATCGATAAACTAATTTTTTATTGATGCGCACTAATTGTTTTATACACTTTTTATATATGCTTTTTAATATCGCTCCTATCATTTTCCTCTCGTACAGTACAAATATTTAGTATCAATCGAGATTAAAAAATCGTTTAATTACCGAGAAAAACTACGATTTATATAAAGACCGTGTAACATTTATATACTATTTATGTAATACGTTTTTTGTTCTCAAATATTTAAATAACTCCACTAGAAGTCTAATATTAATTATACTAACTTACTTAACACGTGTAAACAATAATTTTTACAACAAATTAGAAAGCTAAAAAAAAATATCGAAAATATTTTAAAATGAAATTAAGTATTTTAGGATCGATACGAGCCAATATGCTTGATGTATGTATGTACTACATGCAAATATTTCGAATTGAATTAATTTCGAATTTGCATGTGTATTAATTTACACGTTTGAAAATAATAAATATATATGTGCACGTATCCGGTATATTAGCTCGTATATCGGCTCTTATTTAATTGAATATTTTTTTATATGATTTATATGATTATACCATATGGAGTAATTTGGCACAATATGGAGCAACTTAAGATAAACTCATCGTTTAAACGATAAGTTTATTTTCATAAACGAGTTTATCCTGATGCAATTTTTGAAATAGTTTTAAAGTCAAGATAGATTGAGACAATGTGAAAAAAAAAGTCATATACAATTTTGTAAAGCTCGCAATAGTTGTAAAGAGATTAATTAATTAATACGGAGCCAATAAACGCGTGGAAAGCGATAGGCGATAGGATTTTCTTTGTTGCGTTACTCCGCCTTTTTAGGAAATCGAAGTAAACCAAGTTTTTTTGTACGAGATTGAAGTAAACAAAGTTTTCTTAAACTGATAATCACATGGTGACTTTGCACACGCCTGCAGAGCCAACCGATCACTTCTCGCGTTTATTACGCGCTTATTAAAACTTGTATTAATAATTAAATAATATCTTACTAATTCTTGCAAATTTTTTATACTTTGTTTTTTTTAGTTTGACCTTTACCTTCAGCTGTGTCAAGAAGTTTCAGGCATCCTGTATATCACACATGTATCGAAAGTATAACGTGATTAGAGAGAAGTAACGTAATGTACATGTGTACGTTATCGTGCATTTGAATCGGTTAGACCACGTTTAAACATGAAAAGAACGCGATGAAAAGAGAATGAATGAATAAATGAGAAAGAAGAGAGAGAGAGAGAGAGAGAGAGAGAGAGAGAAGGAAGTTATTTAATGTAACATTTATTTTGCAAAATGAAATATTACGTAGATAACAAATCGTCTGTACGTGATGAATCATCTTTTCTTTAAGTATCGTATTTCTATAAAAACGATTTTTTACGTCATCAGTTATATTTCGATATAAAAACTCGAATGAGAGAAATATATTGTCGAAAATATGCAACGCCGATAGTGTATTAAAATGCAATATAAAATTAAAGAAAAAAATGGTGAAAAATTTATCGGTAACGTATGTGCTGAACACATTGTCGGGCACACAGTACCGTTGACAAATATCGAAAACAGCTACATGGAAACATAAATGTCTCATTTTGTAAAGTGTGACAGCAAAAACTAGACATTTTTAGATATATCGTCAGATATACATTATTTGTAATATACTACACTGAATATAAATAATCAAGTAAAAATGATGATAATTACTAAAATATTGTCATCCGTTTGTATTTACAATTTTTTTTCGTACAATGTCGACAATGTTTTTTGTTTCTTGTTTTTTTTTTTTTTTTTTTAAATAATGAAGAATAATTAAATACTGCACACTTTTGCAAAATTAATAAAACCAACATGTAAAACTTTTCCGTAAAGAAAGAAAAAAATATTACGCAACTAAACAAAGAACATAACATATTCCAGGTCTCTCTTTTGTTTTATTTTTGTGTACAAATATTCAAATAAATCAGAATATATTTAGTGAAGTTATTGACAAAATTTTCAAGAAAAAATTCGGAAAAGTAAATTCGCATTCGACACAGAAAACGTCCGAGCAATCTTTCTTCTAATAATAACTTCCGGCGCTGTCCGATGATATGGGTTTTCTGATCACAGACGCGAAAGTACTTCCTCCTTGAGAGAAGGAGCTTAATCATGTCGGGTCGTGCGAGAGAACACTGTGCGAAACTATGAAAGTGCTTTTGGGATGCCGGCCGCGCGGCAAATAATTTTCGGAATAATAAAGAGTTACAGCGACATGGTAATGTAACTTTCTAGATGATAATACGTGAGATTCTTTTTCTTTCCTTGAAAACGGAAAAACCTTATATTCGTTCGGAGATGAAAATAAAACCATTTTTCGAAATATCAACCTTACTTTTCTCACAATGTGTCTTTTCTATCTCAAATCATGAAGATGTAATTTAAGTGGGACAACATACAACGTTACAGGAATTTGTTCGTAATAACAAAAAAATAAAAATTTATAATAGTTCTTTAATAACAGTTGTTACATTATTTTTCTACACACAGAAAATAAAAGTGCATTATATTGTTACAGAGACGTTAACTTAAGTATCCTCGATTGTTTTCTAATGTTTAGTTGTACTTTAAACTTTTACACAATGTTTAAAACCTTGATCTATGAACCCTTGAATTTTTTCAGATTTTTGTATCGTAGTTTTTGAAAAAATCGAAAACGAAATTTCATGATTTAACATGGAAGTGATAGAGAGAATGAAAACATCATACGTGCATTTATCTAAATATCTAGAGTTCAAATTTTTAGATTTGGTTAAAATTATCACTACAGCTTCTTTAAACTATAAAGAAAATATGTGTAAAAAATCAGACGTCTGTATTGTACAGTTTTTTTTAGTAATAATTAAAATAATACAGAAAACGAGCGATTAAGAGAACACAGAACGTTGCCACTTCCTCGATTGGAGTGAGATAGAACTATCTCCGTCTCCCCGCTCCCGCAGGGACGTGAGGGTAATACCTTAATGTCTCATATAACACTGTCTCAAATAATTTTGTTTGTATTTCAAAGAAACAGAAAATACACGATATACAAGTAGTTTTCCTTAATTTAAAAAAGAAATTATTTTCTAATTTGTTTTGTTTTAATCATTTTTTTATCTCTTCTTATTCTGACTCTCATTTTTACTGTGAACGTTCAGTTCGTTAGACATGTTACAGTGCATCGATATTTTACATTTTTGACATCGTTATATTCACACTATGTAAACTGTTAATTCTTTAACGAAATAAGTTGTTCTTTTTCCTTAAAATTACACCGAGAAACAAAAAACATTTTTTTCATGTTTCCAAAGGTTTAAGATCGGTGTATGTAATATTTTTGAGGATTCTGATTTCGTATTATATATTCACTTTGGCTGAAGTGACTCTGATTTTTAAAATAATCGAAATCGGTCAAATGTGACCTGTTCTTAAATTGTAATTACCTCCCGAATGATTCAAATCTGCTTTACTCGATCAAACGACGTACATTCAATTTGTTATCAATTACCCTCCTCTAAAAAACTAACTTGTTTTATTAGTGTTAGTTTAACTAGTGATCTCATTTGAGTAAATACACGAGCATTTTTCACCGCGAAAATAAGTACTTTGCGAAAACAGTGTGTAAATAATCCTGATGTTTTCTGTTTTTTTTGTGGCAAATTTGTGGCAAATACACTGTTGTGAAAGAAAGAAAAAATATCACGGACTTTGTAAAACAGGTGTATCATGCATATTTTGAACGTCAAATTAGACAAGACAAACAACGGTACCACATAAAAGTTTAGGAAACATGTGTCGAATTACTTCGCAATTGGACTAACAATAAGGGTAATAGAAAAGAACACATATTAGCAGTACCTACGGTGTGGAGTGAGAGCGTAAAAATCACTTGCAAAGAGACTTGAAAGAGTCCACAGCAAAAACACAGAAGAAAATCTTATAGGAAACTGTTTTCGTAGCTTATTAAATTGAATGTTGTAGATGTATAGTATATTCTGTGTTTTTTAAATAACATATTATAAATGTATATCAATAAATAATGGATAAAAATTATATAGTTATGTTTTTTTTTCATATTGATTTTATTTCTTTTATGGATATTTAGGACATAAGCATTTGCTCGAAAACAAGAGTCAATCTAGAAAAATTAACAGCATTCGTAATCAGGAGCACCTAATTATTTAAAATCAACTCATACACATTTAGCAATAGATTGACTATGTCATCTATAGAAAAGTTGATCATTTGAAATGAGATTTTTATCTATTTTACTTTTATATTTTTAATATGCTCCGTAATTTAGATCTATTGTAATTCTTTCCTCATTATAATCAAGACTTAACATTCATACATCTATTTTTACAGTAATTCTGCTGAGAATGAAAGTCGAAACGTTTAGATAACGATTATTACTTTATTTGCACAACAACAAGTTTTCAGGCAACAGATTCTATCTTTGAATTTATATTGATTTACAGTAGTTCTATCACGAGACGAAAGTCCTGACATAAATTCCAATTTTTTATATAATATTGTCTGAACCAATCTTTATTTTTTGAAAACAAAAAAAAAACAGTCGGTTACCGACCATTTTAATGAAATAAATTAAGTTGAACACAGGTATAAAACATTGACATATGTGGTAT
>QVNV01019694.1:0-16739 GCA_014825455.1 Pseudomyrmex pallidus
ACATGAATATATGGTGAGGTTATAGAAGGAAACTGTATCAGTAAAATTTTTGCTCAATTCTCGACATTTAAAGAGTAGATCGCAATGTCCTAGCACAATTTACTTCTTTCTGTAGAAGCATTTTCGATTCAATGCAGTAAATACGAAACTAGAGCAGAACTACGAAACGTCGGTTTACAGGTCTCTATAGTCGGTATCCAGGACCCTCTTAAGGTATCTTTTAGAACCATATGATGTCTCGATATTCTGTTCGCTTATTACTCGCAGTATTGAAAAATTCATATAGATTTATGTTACGTATACTATAAATTTACGTATACTATAGCTTTTTAAGTACTGCCAGTAAGAAATTTTCTTAACGCAGCCTATACCGCATAGCACGATGTCTTCGTAATAGACGCAGCAGCACCTAAAAAAGCATTACTATATTATAATAATATTTTGTTGGCATAAAAGCACGCAGCACAATGTGTTAACACAAATAACATGATTTTCGCATTCTTTTAGTTTATTAAATAAATAGTTACACATTGTCTCCTATCATTCAATATTTAATTTCACATTTATTTATTATACATATTTATTTATTTACACATATTTTACAGATTAAACAATGTGTGCAATAGTTTAGTTATTTTTAGTATAAAAAAATTGAATGAAGAACATATTTTGACTAAAGGATTTGTATGGCAAAGTATCACTCGAGAATACGCCGGCCTTGTAACAGTTCACGCTCTTTTGCTATCCTCCTCACTGCTTCGCGAACATGATGCCCACGGACACCTTCAAGCAGCGTAAAGTTGTCGATCTCAAGTCTACGCCAATGCTGCAACTGCAAGTATACTCACACAGCTTACGCGTGGTAAACTCCACCCTTTGAGTGGTAGGCTTAACCAGCAAAGGACCACCTCTCGTCACTATCATCCCCACTTCTTTTCAACATTTGATTCATGATGGCTGCGTTTCACATGTACTGCCATCTTTCTAAAATTCCGTAACTGTTGTGAGCTTTGCCAATCGATACTAGCCGCGGGTAAGCACAATTTGTTACTGATGGTACGCGTTACTACAAGGTTTTTCAGGAGTAGACTGTTCAACTGTTACATCATAGATGGCACAAATTCTGTTTCAGAAAAAAAAAACCAGAATTAACAGATCACACACGCGCGTAGCATTGAATTCAAGGACACGATGAAACCTAATAGGTTGTGCAATTAGTATTTTTTATAATAAAAACAGAGAAATAATGACTGATACATATTAATATCAATTGCAATTTATATGCACATAGAAAACAAGCAATCTTAATTTTTAAAACAGTGATTTACAACATAAGTAAAAATATTATATAAAAAACAATAAATCATAATATTATTTTCATTATATTCGGATATCTTCAGTGTACTGTTGGTTTGAATAAATGTCTAGTTAGTGTATATCAATGAGAAATGGTATTATAATAATTCCTCTCGACCCACTGTGCGCATAGACGTCACATCGCGTTTGCAGACGCTATAGTGCGCAACCTAGCTGTCTGTCTTATCCAACCTTTGAATTCCCAAGGGTCCAGTATTCTGAAACATGTAACTGATATTGGTCAAAAGTAGAAAAGTGCGGTTCTTACTTCATAAAACATAGCATCTCACTCTCTCGGCTGAATTTGCTACCATAAAATGTTTTATGCACATCAAGAGATGAGTTGTTTTAAAAAGAAAATATGCAAAAAGTCACATAAAATTTTTTAATTACTTTGTACTTTTTAAAATTAGATCATGAGTTTTTCTTAATATTAAAATTGTTGTGTGCGCATCATCGTAAAGAATTTACATCACATTGTAGTGTATTTTCACTATAATTAAAATCATAATTACAATGTAGCAAGCAATTGTGACAATTGAATAATGACCACTCGTATAAAGAAAAGACTGTGTTGACACCTTGATAACTTGTGAATCAATACAGTGAGTTTCTCAGAAAAATAATGATGGAATGGACGGAGTTGTTTGCGGGTAGAATTTCCCCATGCTACTCTTCAGCTTGGAAGCTGCTACCAAATCTCAGCCCGTCACTATCCGCGTGATTGATATCTGCCTTCCCCTTTTCTTCATCCGTACAATTCGCGTCACGAAAAGAGAAAACTATTTTGTTCGCACTTTTTTCACGATCAAATTTTCACTTTACTCAACGGTACATTAAACATTCAATTATTTTTATCAAATCTAAATAAAATTTATATTAATCTCAACACATAATTAGTACCCTAATAAGGAATTTGCTATAAAGTAGAATAGTTTTGGAATATTTCGAATTACGATCTCTCGCTTTGTTCTCGGATACTCAAATATACGTAATTAATTAAATATAACGTTAGTTAAGTACCAACGCAATAAACTCGTTCCTATGCTGAATGTTCTATATTTTATGAAGCAGCAGCGTTGCGAAAACTAGCACGCTCGACTACCACTAACGCCAATTTCAGGTAGCGCAAGCAGCAACGTTGGCGGGTTAGGTGAGCAGGCGATGGAGTACCAGCCGAGTTCTGCAGCCGTCACGTCGGAGTGACGAGTGCCTTCCCCTCTACCCGTTCTACGAAACCCATCCACCCGTTTGGCCGCCCAACGTCACCCAACGCCACCGCCGTCAGCCACATACCCTCAGAGGGGCCCTCCAGGTTCTCCGGAACCGCGAAACGCAACCCCCTTTCACTCTTTGCTTCTCTTCGGCCTCTCTTCCTTCAACTACGGCCGACTAGTAGTCGAGGAATTCGAGTTGCTATAAATCTCCCTTGACGGGCGCGATGCCAACATGGCGAGGAAGGGGCCGGGACATGGGTTGCGGAGAACTGCGAGAGCGAAGAAGGGAGGTGGCGTAGATAGGCGGCGGAATGGGGATGCTAGAAAGGAGGGGAACGTGCTTCTCGCCATACCAGGAATTGTAATAGTTTTGCTAGCGGGGTTAACGCGGTGTGCCCGAGAGAGCGCCCCCGCGAGAATAGAAAGAATCCGAAAGATCGGCGGACGACGTGGCTCTGTCTCGATCCTCCGTGCCGTACCGGAAACCGGGAGGAGGAAAGCCTGGCGCTTTTGTTAAGGTGGTCTGTCACTCAAGATTTTTATGTTACGCCGAGAGACATGACCTTCCGCGGGAGTTTGAAAATTATGAAAGCGATTTTCGTCGCTGCCTTGCGATGTTTTCTCGACGGAAAAAGAAACTTTTTGATGAATTCACGATTGTTTTTTTTTTTTTTTGTCAGACAAATCGAAATATGCAATTATTTTTTTTTTTTTAGACAAATCGAGATATGCAATTAACATGTTACTATAAATACGTAGAAAAAAAAAGATATATAGAAATTATAAACTTGGCTAATTTCTTCATAGTTCGCGTGCTGAAGGGGGTAAAAAAAAGAAGAGGGAAAAAAAATTCGAATACTTTTATAATTTAAGAAGTGTATCATTAATGACTTTAAGAGAGAGAGAGAGAGAGAAAATTACTTGCGTCGAAATGAGTTTTTAATCTTAAGGCAGTAAGAGGAATAAGGCACAAACAAATTACGATAAGAGAAACTGGAAGTAGACATTCTTAGGAAGCAACAAGAAGATCTAAAACTTTCCAGGTGTCGACTGCATCGTCGCCGCACGTGAACTATGAACTCGTCGCTGAGTTCATCAAGTAAGTTGAATTGAGGTAAGTCTTGTTTTCTTTGCTGAGATTTAGGAGCCCGATAAGACGCTCATGATTCGACTAGAGAGTTCTATATCTATTCCCTAATGATCCGTCGCGAATGGCGAGCACCTTTAATTTACCGATGTTACATCGATAAAGATCTTATCGGTTATATAAAGCTTGTTTTTTTTTTTACAATGCAATTTAAATTAACTTTAAATTTGTCATTACGTGAGAAATGTGTAAAAATAATTATTTACTACAAGAATCTCTCTTGAAAAAAAGAAAAAATAAAGACTTGACGTAAAACCTCGAATAAATGAAACCCTATATACAGGAAATAGGAATTGCAAGAATAAATCATATGTCCATCCTTTATTGTTGCTTTAACAATAAGCCGAGATTTGAAATTAGACCAATCTCTATTTATAAAAGTCGTATTCCACCAAGAAATATTTGTTCTTATGTTCTTTAATGTATTCACGGATATGCAAAATAAAGTTTCTGTCACTTGTCAATGGTATGATTAATTGCAGCTTCTCTTGTGAGAGGAACTCTTTTGAACCAATTTTGGTGTAACACATTCGTTTTAACATGATAGTCTTTATTGTCAACTTTTTCACGACAGTATCTCAAGGTTAATTTTCATGACCACACAAAGAATTTTAAAGTTTAGAAATAAATCTCATTTTGACGTTTTGTCTAGAAAATATGTCATGTATTTGTAACCGCGTCACTTTTAATTTTTCACATTTTTCTGACGCGACAGGAACTTTGCAGAGAGCGCAACCCCACGCGCTTTACATTGTTTTGGAACTTTGAAGAATTATTTAAAAATAAATCGGTTACACTGCGAGTTTTTTTTTTGCCTTCTTTGTTAGTAACAAAACAAAAATTGTTATTTTTACACACACGATTATTTTTATACACGATACAAATGTATTCTTTTCAATAGATTAGAAGGATATATCACATATACTTACGTCGATGAATAAAATTGCATATCGCTTCTTGAAGCGGCAAAAAGCATGCTCGGAGGCATAAATCAATTAAATTATAAATTACTATACAGAAGTTGAGCAAAACGACCACCTGTTGAGGGTAGGACAAGGAAAGTAGGATGAAGGGATGAAGTGGGGTAGCTATCTCGCGTAAATTCCATGCTGCTACCTCTCTCTCTCTCTGTGTCCACGTATAGGAGAGTGTTTATTTCTTATTTTCGCTCCTCTCTTTTATCGTATATTCCATATATTTAAAAACGTGTTCTTTATATGCGGTTCGATAAAATTAACATCGAAATTTGGCAACATTATTTCGATTTTTAATATTACATGTTTTATTGTAATATAATACACCACGTATGTTTGTTATAATTATGTGATTTTATTTTGAACATTTTTTCTCTATCATCTGATGTAATGTTTGCCCGTCATCAACACTTTTTGCAAGAAATATATATTAAATAAATTTGAATTATACCTTTAAACAGTGGTGATTCATGGCAATCCGTATCGTCCGAGGAAAGTTGTTAATATTTCAGCTCTAAAGCGGATTTGGTAGATAAGCGTATAATTGGGAATGCGAAGAAAGTAGTAGGTAGGGACATTGAGAGCTGCCAGGGATGATTAATTCTTGTCGGAAAGCGCCTAGACCCTTTGGAACTCGGTTGTAGCGAGCCTCCCACCATCCCCGCTTTTCCCATTCCACACTAGCCTTCCTCGCTCTTCATACAACCACCTCATTCCTCTCTCGTGCACTCAACCCTCTGAACCTCTCTTACCACCGACAGACTTTCTCGTTTCGTTTGTTCTCCGCCCGTGTCATTCGTTATTACATCGTAGAAACTCGCGGATATTTGGAATTCCAAGTGACGTCTAAAGGGAACCGGTGCTTTAACCGATAACTCGGTTTCTTACGTTAAAGAAAACTATGTCCGACGCTGCTTTTGTTAATATCCTCACTTGGACACGCACTTGACTAGCATATCGACGTTGCGAAAAAATTTTGTCAGAATATAACTTTTTCTCGCTATGTACATGCGTGTGTTTTAAAACTCTAATCTCTTGTCAAAAATCCACACAACAGCACTTTAAACTGAGTTTGCGCGTCTTGTACTTTCTTCTATCTTGTGATTTCTTTTATTGAAGATGTGTATTGTAAGAAACAATACGTTTTACAGAACACATTGAGAGTTACACACGATCATAACTACAATAACCAGGTCATCGCGTGTAATATTAATTAATGGAGAAAAATCCAAATTAGCTCTCGATTCATCTCAAATTCGAGCTCATCTGGTGGGCCCATCTTGCAAGAAGCGCACGCGTCCGATATCGGTTATATTTGCATAAGGCTATCGTCTTTCCTTTGTTGCGGACTCGCCTCCCACGTACGTGGCGAGGCTGTCACTCAGAGTTTCAGGACTCTCTTCAGTCTTCTCTCACATCAGCCGCGGATCAGTACTCCTTTCTATCTCTCTCCAGCATTTCTACCTCTTTCCTCTCTTTTTTTTTTCTCGATTTCAAACCTCCCCGCAGCATGCAAGCACCTACACCCTGTCTTCGCTACCTCGCCTGCATTCCTGCATACTATTACACGGGGCTGCGCTTACACACATTTCGTCCGTAACGCGAACTTGCTTACTTGTTTCAAGTAAAGACATGCCTTACTTGTTACTCAATGGATTTTCGAAGGACGTAAATGTATGTACAAAGCGATAAGCTACTAGCGGGGGGATAAAAGAAGATAATAAACTAGTCTTTTTTCTCATAATATACATATTTTCGAAAAGGGAAAAATTTCAATGCCTTTTCTCTTACACTAGATATTTTCACAAAAAAAAAAAAAAAAAAATTGTCGTGCAAATAGACCAGTTGCGCATTGACATGTATTGATATCGTAAACGAAAAGACCGACAATCGACTCTCGCCTCGAAAATATATTTCCATGCAAATTGACATTGCGTTAAAAGCTTAAATAAAATAAAATAAAATTTCCATGCAAATTGAAATTGCGTTGAAAGCTTCGTCCGCCTTATACGTGCATTTATTTGTGTAGCAAATGTTATTAATTACTTGAGAGTATATCTCGAATAAATTAAATCGTATAAAAACGAAAATGATAAAAAATAGTATTAAATACGTAGCAATTTAATATTATTTTCTTTTTTGCTTTCTTAGAATCGTGTCGATATTAATATTTCATAAAGTGCGGAGAATAATAATTTACGTGTCTCATCCCCCTTCTTAACTCGATAATTCGTAATTTGAAACCTCGAGATTCGAGGATCATAACTCAACGTTTGTCTCCCCTGTCTCATATTTGCCGCCACGCGGTCATCAAAAGAACGTACTGGGTGTCAAGATGGGAATTTTGATATCGCAGCACGATAAACCGGCCAAAACATTTCGGGCGGTCACGAATGGACATGCGAACGTACAAAACGTACAAAACAGCCGAAGATCCGGGGTGTTTCGCTTTAGCGCGCGATACTCCGCACTCTTCGAATAGCTCTCTTCTTGCCCGCGAAATGCGGAGGTCTTCTCTCCGATGGTCTTTTCGCCGAGTCGCCTAACTGGGGATGGAATGAAACGTACTCGGTGGAAACGGGACAAGAATGGAGGCCGCATTAATAAAACATTAAGGTTTTGTAGACGATGTATCGATGTAGTGTTTATATTATCTTCTTTGATGTCGACATGTGAATTGGACAGATTTGTTATTCAGACTCCGTACATAAAAGTGCTGAAGTCTTGCTCCGCTCCGTTTGTGGACAGGGCGGGTATCGACGACGACGGGGCTCGGACATCGACGGACGGACGGATGGACAGACGGACGGACGGACGGACGGAACGAACGAACGAACGAACGAACGAACGAACGTGAGCGCACAGATGGATAAACGCGAACAGCCTGTTTCAAGTTTGTGTTCTGGGTCCCTGCTCCGCTTGTCAGTCAGTATGTAGAAGGGGGCCTTATCCGTACGCAGATAGCTCATCGTGCGCGCTCGCTTGTTTCCGTCGATATATTTTTAACACCGTTTCCTGGTAGAGTTGAAACATTTTTCTATTTGGCCGCCGCGCGTGAGAAAGACGAAACGTACAAGGGCGAATCTCTCGTCGAAGACGTAAAAATACATTGGAAATTATAAATAAAATAAAACATATATAAAAAGCCACCAACACATACTGTCTTCGACACATTTTTGCAAAGTTGGAGGAGGTAGATAAAAAAAAAAAAAAAAAAAAAAAAAAGAAAAAAAAAAAAAAAGAAGATCTTGATGTACGGAGTCTCTTGTCTCTTCCATTGCTAAACGTTTCCCATGTCGAATTATTCCCGACAATGATTGCTCGATAAAGCCCACACTTGGAACAAGACTTAATTTCACAATAGACGACCTACGCGCACTCATTTCTTGGAGCCCGCGTGGTATCGACAGTCTTTGCGATGTCGTGCTCTCTCTCGGGGGCTCCGCGGTTTCCCCTTTCCCTCTCCGCCCCGCCGTCCCTCATACTCGCCGCACGGTACTGCGATCCCGAACCTTGACTCTTCATTAATCACCCCGTGGTATCAATGACTGACTGAGTGACTGACGGCAGGCGAGAGGTATTATATACCTACGGTGTTCGCGCGAATGCTGATGCTCGTCGTGGGGATCTTTCTCGTCTCTGATGGACTGACGAGAAAGCCTTGTCTGAAAACTTTTCTCTCTCCGTGCGTGCTTTCTCCTTTCCATTTTGCATGGAACTTAATAGCTTGTTCGACAAAATTGCATTTTCTCGCTGCGATTTCTTAAAATCAATATCCACTCGCCGAAAATAAAAAAAGGAACCCTGCGTGAGATTTAAATTGTTTTGAATTACTTTTGTACAGTCATAGAGTCGCATATGTAGTAAGTGACAGCGAGCGATTTAATTATCGCGAGAGAGTTACGATTAATTTCTGACGTTTTAGTTTGACGTCACGTTTTTTTTTTCGATAGAAGAGCAGTTCAATTTAATCGAGGGGGGTCACGACCTCGTAGGCTGGCGCCACGTTTACTCTTCATTTATACGGTATTTCGTTACGGGGCTACACGCCGAAAGCGTCACGGTTACCTTTCCCGTGCAAAGGCCTGACAAAGGTGCACCTTATACGAGCGATCGAATGCGCGAAGTCATCGTCGGTAGCTTAGACGCGCGATCTTGGTTATCGTTTCGAGTTTAAGTCTCGTGACGGATCGTGACTTGCGTAAGTTCTGTTTCTTCTCTTGTTTTCTTGTTACACGACTCCCGTCTGCTTCGGTAGTTTTCGAGGGTGTGACTCTGCTTTATCACCCTTTGCTGCCGATACGTGATCTCTATCAGCGTTTTCGGACCGAATCAAATGTGCGCTAACCATTGTCGGATTGTCAATCGCTTATTTTTTTTTTTTTTTGTCAATGTTGACGTCGATGACGTTTAAATTTTACGCTCCGATCGCAGTACGCAGTTTAAATTCCTTTTGCACAGTGATCACGAAGAGAGAAAAACAGAGAGCGAGAGAGAGAGAGAGAGAGAGAAAATGTGAAACAAACAAGAAGCATGCAATGTACTATTAAAAATTTGCTAGAGATATATTAAATTGTGTTTACTTACAGTTTATTGCCATTTAAAGAGATCGATATCTAGGAAACGCACACTTAATTACGTTTTCCCGGAGTCAATTAAGTTCAACTGGTTTGCGTAATTAAAATAATGAGAGATGCGTTATTAGTAAAGGAGAGAATCTGTATCGCGCGGTCAGATAACCTCGCGTGGCCGTAGCGCAATTCCTCAACTTGGACGTTATCGTGTTTTACGTTTCAGCAATGCGAGGCACACGCGCCTACAAGAGTATCATATATCGACGATTATAGGCTCGATAGTTGTTTCCCGTGCGTCGTATAATTAGCCGCTCGAATTTTCTTTGTCGTGATGACAACTGACGCGCTTTAGCTTCGGAAAAAAATGTGATTGTTGCAGGTGAATAAATTTTACTATTTAACGTTGCGCGCGCGCGTCCTCGCCACTCGCGAGAACGCGAATCGATTTACATTGCAAAGTTTTACCCCTCGAAGGAGGGGCGAACAGTTCGGTTTTCCAATTTTTTTGCAATAGGTTCCAAGAAGAAACACGAATCGAATTACATTATCGGAGGGTGAACAGTTTCGGTTTCAACAGTCTTGCAATATAGAGGTTCCAAGAAGAAACAAAACAATCGATGATTCCTGTACGTCATACCATTTAATAATTACAATTTAAATTATATAATTATACGACCTTATACACACGTACAGTGCTCTAGGTTTACGTAGATGTAATAAGTAAGTTATGTTTAGTTTAGACTATTACGTATATTACATGGAATGAAATAACATTTTGAGTGACGCTACACGAACGTAATACTTGAGCTTAATTTAACTTGGAGAGACAGAGAGAAAGAGAGACAGAGAAAGAGAAAGAGAGAACGCGTTTTCTTTGCATCTGACGAATAAATAGTAAATATCAACGGTTTCCATTCCATCCTCTTTGCTCGCGGGCGCAGAGTATATACGAACGACAAACCGGAATCGATTTTCGATAAGCATCGAGATAGCACAACTACGTATCCCGCGTATGGATCTCGGTGTAAAAGATTAATGCAAAATCTTTTGCATTATTTGTATACATCATTCATAGGTACGGATACGTGTGTTATACGACACGTGGCGTAAACAACAAAAAAGAAAAAAAAATAATAATATAACGAAACAAATAATAATACATTATTAACACTGGACCAAGTCATTAGCAACAGACTCATCACTCTTAATACAATATAATAAAGATAATATCAATAATCTCAATAATAATAATATAATGATAATAATATAATAATAATAATAATAATATCCTCACTATAGTTTATTTAAATATTGTATCATGTACCAGGCGATAACGAAATGCAAATTGCGTAGATTCGCTGATTCTCGACGTCACTTATTCACCGCCGGAAAAAACAAAAAATATTTTATTCAGTACCGGTGTTTTTTCTCTCTACGACGAATTAAGCCTAAAAACCGTCGAATCTAATACAGTTTCGAAAGTATGTCGTGTTTGCTTCATTAACTCGATATAAAAAAAATTAAATTGCGCAACAGCAAGTATAACTTTTTTTTTTATCTAACATTTATAATTTAGCTTTGTCTCTCCTTTCGTTAACGCCTCGTACATACAGTAATAACATCGTTCGGGATATATATATATATATGTGTATATATATATATATATATCGTGTTGTATTTAATAATTATGTACAATTTCTCAATATTAACCTACTTAGAAGGTATCTGTTTTTTTTTCTTTTATTTTGTTTCCTCTCTTGGTTTTGTTATCGCTTAAAATCTCGACATACTAAATTCCCTGTATTCTTCCGAATTTGCATCGCGTATCGCGCGGTTTTACGACAATTCCTGTATTTAAGCATTTATTTTATTTTATTTTTTTTTTTAATAGAGCAACTCCGCTACGCTCCTTCTCTCGTATCACAAGATAATCAATTACTCGAATACTAGCTAATTAGTTTACACATTTGCGCTCGCTTCCCGATTAGACTTAGTCGACAGTCAATTTCTCTTGCGGGACAATACACTTTTTTTTTTTCTGACACACTCAATCACACTCAATCTCTATGCATATCCTGTGCCGATAAATACGCGTAATCCAGACGGCACGTGCATGCAATTTGCGTTAGATAATCTCAGCCATACATACACATATACAACGTTACATTGCACCATCGAAGTAAGACGCACACGCTCGCACACAGACACACTCGCAAAAACATATGGAGCCATTTATTCCCTTCAACCGCACAAAACACGTTCCTTTTACTTTTTTTTTCTTTTATTCAATAGTTTGGATTTTTAACTATGGTTATACAGAGAAACTAATTAGGTTCCTAATGCGGATTAAAATTACCGTGTAAGTCGATGCGCGAGAAAAACGATAGTTTATACGCTTGCTGTATCGATCGTGTGATAAAATGCTGGTATAGAATAAAACGAATATTTTTTAAGTTCTGAGCGAGATTTCTTTTTTTTTTCCCTCTACGTATCGACATTATAGGAACAAGACTGCTCCAAGGAGACATTGGTTATATTGCAATTACAGTTACTTGCGAATTATTTACAAGAAAGATACTGGACCGTGACTGCCCACCGTTCGCTAATGAAATATATGTTGCCGACATTGATTTGACGTGGATGTGATCAATGATCTAAAGCTTTAATTGTTTTATTTGCTTTCTCACAAAATAATCACACTCTCGTCGACAAATTAATATTGTATATGTACACATGGTCACACTCAAAATACGTTAATGTTTTCAATGTCGATGCAAGAACGACAATCACTGATTGTCACAAAAAACAACAACAATTTACGTCACACTGTTTATGTCAGTATAAATTTAATCGAATTTTTTGTTATTTTATTTATTTTAATACTTTATTCAACAATTATTATCTGTTACATTTCACGTTGCTTTCACATTATTTTGGATTTTTTTGCGAGAATTTCTCACACACGAGATCCGGACGGTTTCGAGTCTGTCGAGCGACTGACTATCGCGAAACATTCTCTGTTGTTGAAAAAATTGGTCGAACATCTGTTTAGAAGGTCAATTGACTCTCCCATTGCGTGTTATATTGTGAGAAGAGAGAGACGCAAAATACGCAGGTTCGATAAAAAATACATTTGTTAAAAAATCAGTTTTGCGCAAAAAACTGTGTGTGACATTTTTCTCATCATCAAAAACAAACACGTAGACACGCGATTGTCTCTCGTCCGACTTTATTTATTTTCATATCTGCGCGATAAAAAGATGTCCTTTTTATGTGCCGTTTATTTACGTGCGTTCTCTTCACCATAGTTTCGCTGTCACGCGACAAATGTCTGATTTACGGATTGTGTGTTGCATCTTTCTTTTAAACGTCTTCTATATTCCCTCCCTCCCTCCCTCCCTCCCGCGAACAAAGTGTTTAGCAAAATATTATTCTGTTTTCGTATTTTTTGATACGTTTGCAAGATAAAAAAAAACTGCATAAAACAAAGTCGTCAACAATAATAAATAATACATACGTTGCAAGAGTGTATATGCAAAGTCCCGAAAGTAAGTCCCACGATATAAATGTATCAAGTGTGCGAAATTCTTCGAGTGAGTCTGAAAATTGTTTCGAAACAAAGTTTGTTTGCTAGAATCGAACATTGGAATGTTTGGGCTTCAAAGTGCGTCCATGTTTTCGCATTTACACGCGTTATTTAAACGTAAAAGGCGAAAAAATAAAATACATACAATACTGAAGCAAATAAAATCACGCACCGGTGTGCTTGTTTCTTTTTAAATTTTTATGTAAAAAAATATTGTTCCGCGTTCTCCATGAACAATTATAAACTGCTGGAAATAAACAATTGCGATCACCTATTGTTATCGATGCAACTCTGATCGATAAAAGGTGCAACTTCCACTTGTTATAATAATCAGATCGAAATTGTGTGTAGAGACACACAACGGATTCTGTTATTGTAACAAGTTGTTAAATTGTTATAGAAAATAAACGCGTAGAATATTTTTATATTTCTTACATTCAAATTTTCATTAAAAAGGCGCTTCGTTTATATATTCTACAGCTTGTCTCAGTTGCTGTTCGCTTTCTTCAATTAAATAACGTACCGTAATTTTTCTTTTCCGTAAAGTAGTATACGAAACAAAAGTGTCTTCAAGGTCCAAAAACTTCCGGTGTTTGATTACAATAAAGTTCGTTCGAATACGAATTTCACACTCGATTTGTTTACGTCGAGAGAACAAACTTTCGGAAACTCGAATTTGACTTGAGATTTCGATGTTCGCACAACGGGAACGCATCCTCTAGTGATTTTGGATTTTTCAAGTATTTTTCTTTTTGTTGTTTTTTCTTCGGATGGAACAGTGTGCAGCCAGAGAAAGAAATTGATTAATTTTTGTCATTCGATTAATCAATTTACTTAGTTTGCTACTTTCTACAGCTTAAACACTAGAGATTCGGTTTTCTTTTTTCTTTTTTTTTTTATCTCACCCGCTGAGGTGGTCTCTCATTCGCCAGTAATATTAATATTTTTTATAATCTCGTGCGTGTGAGAGCCCCTCGGAGCGCGTCCAGTCTATTAAGTCGGGCGTGCACGGCGCTATGCAGAAAATTTTGGCTTCTCTTCAACTTCGAATAGTCCGCATAGTGACGCTGTTGCTGCGTGATTCGCGAGCTGAAAACGATCGAGAACGGATTGTTTCTTTTCAGTCTGAGAAGGAAACAGTTTCTATCCTCGTGCCTCTGCGACAGAGGTTCTCCTTCCTGGAGATAGCCAAGCAGAAGTGTTATAACAATTACGCGATATAATTTAAGTACGTTATTTAACATATACAAGAAGGATCGAACGATTTCTCGTTTCCCCTTCGGCAACAATCCATTTGCCCAATCATTGGCGCACTGCGGCAAATCGGCGGAACGCGTCATGTGTCCTACTGGAAGTGAAGTTTCTCCTCCCGACCCTGGCCAAGTCACGTGACACGACAGAGACCCGTGACGTAGGCGCGGGGGCCCAAGGCGGAAAAAAAAAGCCTTTTTAGAAGTTCTGCTCGCCGTACATCCCGGGGAACCGGACAGCGTGTGCTCCGAGCTCGGCGGGCGAGAACTCTTCCTATGTGGCCAAGTGAGCAAACTGACCGGGGTGGGGCGTGAACCCGTAAGGGTGTCCATACGGCGACATGTGGTACGGAACGATGTTCATGCTCGCCATCTTGTGCTCCTTCTTCCACTTCATACGCCGATTCTGGAACCAGATTTTTATCTGACGCTCCGTCAGGCAGAGAGCGTGCGCGATTTCAATACGACGCCGCCTCGTGAGATAACGGTTGAAGTGAAATTCCTTTTCCAGCTCCAAAGTCTGGTACCTGGTGTACGAGGTCCTCTGTCGTTTTGTCTCGCCGTTAGCGTTTACCGTACCTGCAAAAGAAATTACGTTTTTTTTTCCGAGATATATGACACAACAGTTTCAGCCACAAATAGAGTGCGGAATTACTTTGTAGAATTATTTCGTAGAAAAAAATTGCAAAGAGACAGATCGTTGTCGTATTTATGCTCGCTTATCACGCGCGCAAAAAACTGTTTTTACGAGTTAATTTATATTAGACATGTATGTAAGAGAGACGTTTGTGTAAAACGTGCCGTTTCTTTTTTAATCGGGATCGTATCGCCAACTGTGGCGAGTGGAGAGGCGCGAAGGTTGTATAATAGGCCAGATAAAAAGTATACAGACGATCGCATATTATCAAGGGCCCGAGCATGCAACGCGTGACGACCTCGTTAATTATTTCAACGAGTCGTGGTTAATGCCTCTGCCAGTGCTACTGGTTTGCGAACTGGTCACTTGGCAGCTGTTTTGCCTATTTGCTCTGCACGCTTCGGCCATAAATAATTTTGCAACGCTATTATTACGATACTCCGTCTATTATACCTACTTCCCTCGAGCTGCAAAAATTGTCAGAACAACGCCAGAAATGAGGCTCGATTTAACCTCGACTTATTTACACACGGTATAAAATTCCACCAGTGTAAATCAAAATACAGTATACGATATATAATGCTAAGTATTTTATTGTTTTAATTTTAATTAAATATATATAATGCTAATTAAATATATATAATGTTAAGTATTTTATTGTTTTAATGAATAAAAATTTGCGACTCGGCGCATAAAATAAATTACAACGATATTTGTATTCCGCGTATTAAAAAAAAGTGAAAACATATCGAAAAGTGACGGTTACTTTGCGGCTGTAAATTTGACGAAGCAAATGATTCTTCGCTTGCTATTTAAATTTTGACTTACTTACGTAATTTAATATTTTATTTATCACGTTTCAAAGCATGAAATTTGCTCGTGCAATGACACGCCCCGTATCATTATTTCGATGTAATCGATATACTAATCGATCTAAATAATCGATCTAATAAATTTCTTTCCCCTTTCTACCCTTTTTTTTTTCGAAAAATATTGACGCAAGTTTCGATTCAATGCTTCAGCAGGTGCTACGCGAGCAAGGCCGTTCCTTTATTTTCCAGATAAGTACGTTGCTGTGAGCACGGGTCATTGCGGATGTTCGACAGCCGGTTCGTTTTACAGCTATAATAGATATATAGCCATCAATAGTGCGGAACAAGGGAGAGAAGCGATGAGTCGCGCGGATAAAGATGTCCGACTAACAAAATAAAACACGGCGAAAAGGAAAAAATATGTGTGCGACGAAAAAAAGACACTCGCGTAAATTCGAATTCACAGCAGATATTAAAAATGATTTCGGCAATAAATTAAACAATATGTGTGCTCGAACTGTTCGCAAGTATTTCCCATCACTATTGTCTTGCGACGCGTGGTTTTGTGATTGGACGGTAATTCGAGCGCGTTTGAACGCGCACATTTGAACGAATGTCAACAGCATCGAAAGATTCCTTCCACCGCTTTGAGCAATGTGGCACTTCCGCGAGAGTGAAAAGCGCTTTTGCAGAGGATTGCGAACGAGAGCGTTGAACAACGAAGCTCCTACCCGGGGGCTTAATGACAGGACCCTTCGTCCGGTGTTATCGCTTTCCTCCCGATGTAACACGTCGCTGGGTCGTACGGTCTGACTTTTTAATAAATAGTGTTCTGGTTGTCTGGACACGGACTCGTTCGGTCTGCATATCGTTTATCCGGTGCACCTACCCCCGTTTTGTAACAGACAAACGGAATTTCCTTCTCGGAAATATTTGCGTTAAAGGCAGAGCGCAATACACACGCGTGAGCCACAAAATTTTTCGGTGAATTTCTTACGTGTGTCTTGTAATTTTCTAGATTTTTATTTTCTTACGAATTTCAAACTGCTTTTTCACGTTGTTAGATCGCACGCTTCATTATCGATATTTCGAATATTTACATGCAAAGATGTTTTTCGGGTTTGAACCGCGTTAGTGTCATTTTTATACCGACGTTTCGTGAACATTTCAGCTCACTTCATCAGGG
>QVNV01019698.1:0-12407 GCA_014825455.1 Pseudomyrmex pallidus
GCAGGGTGTTGTGCGGAAATATACGTATATATATATCATATATATATGTTCACATGTAAATTTACACGTGAGTTTTTTGAATTGAGATTCCAATTCTAAAATTCATATAGAATGCTAACTTGCATCTCATATATGAGAAAACCCCGAATACCCCCCTAATTAAATTGAAAATATTGCGAAAAAACTACTTCTTAGTTTAGAAACTTTCGAGCCTTACAGTCTTTATTAATTGTTCATCATTCTCCCCTGAATATTGACAGAAGTTCCTAAAATGCTCGGACGGAAACAAACACCGCGCGCACCTTCAGAGAGAAATATTCGCTCGGTAGTTCGGTAGCACGTGTGCATGTACGTGTCGAAGTCGCGTAACGCGAGACAGGTAATTAATACCAGTCATTTCAATCGGCGTGAAAGGTCTAAGGACAGGCGTTCCCGAGTTTCTCACGCCACTACGAAGCACTACTTTTCGCGCGATCGTTAACGGAAATTTCCTTTTGCCGTGTATAAATATGGTCGTATTGTCAAACAAAAACCGCGCTGCTCTCTGTTTGAAACGGACGAAGCGGCGCAAGAAGAACATCGCTTCCTTGTTGACCGAGGAGGATAAATAATCAGCGTCTCCCGAGAAAAATAACTCGCGCGAGGAGCGAGTTACTTTCCTAATTAGCGAGAAGAAGCGCACGTTGTGTGAAAAAGGAGAGTCGATCGGAAATCGATCGTTCAACCCTTTCTCCCGCGCGCGCGTAAACACAGTTTTGATATCGAATCCGCGGGTATAAGCGGTGCCAAAGCTGCGCTTTTAATCGTGCGCGCGGGAACGGGGAAGAGAAGGAAAGAGAGCGGAGAGTCTGGGGCACGTTCGATTTGTTGCAACTCGTGTCCTTGCACCGTGGCTCATTCATTGGCTGTGCGAGACCTGCGCCGCGACGCATGTGTGACACAACAATCTGTGTGTGTATGTGTGTGTGTGTGTGCGGTTGTCCGTCTCTCCGTTATCAAGTTAATCCGCGATAAATACGGCCGCTTTTTCCTGCGGACAACTAAAACTCCGGTAACGCGATTAACATTCGTGTCGATTAATTGGGGCAATTATTTTCGTTTTTCAACGTTTCGGTGTTTGTTCTCTTGTTTCCTCTCTCGAGGATGCTCGATTGTCTAATAACCGTCCGCGAAGTCCGAAAAGTGTGTCCGAGAACACACGCGATCGCTGCTTTTTTACGACGCGAGCGATAAAGTTCGCTGTTTAGACAAACGGCGAACACATTGTTTCGGTGGCTCCCACGCAACCTTCTCGTTTTCTCGTAAAATTAGGCAACGCGTATCGGGCAAAGTTTGGCGCTGAGCCCGGACGTCATATACACTTGCGCAATTCGCCGTCATATAAAATTCAAGGTCCCCTTTTCCCCTCTTGGTCACATTCTGCCCGCATCGCTTCTGCGTTAATTGTAAATTAACTTTTAAATTAACTTTTTGCGCCAATTGTAAATAAATTACTTTTTTTTCTTTTTTTTTTTTTTAATGAAAACTATGCATACGCGATTAGTCTGTCCAACTTGGCGACTTATTTAAGCGCGTCTTTCTTTCTTTGCTTACAAAATCGTAAACATCACATCATATGCTACAAAAAATTTCCATAATGTACTTTGTATGGAAGTTTGACCATCAACTTTGTTCCTTGAGAAAGTTAATCGTCGTCACGATTAAAAATATCTTGTGAACTCGAAGTAAAAAAACAAAATCTCTGAACGAAAATTCTCTCACGAATAGGCAAAAATATTATCCAGTTTCGGATGATACCTCAACATTTTCGAAACTCAATTTAACAAGTATCGCAATTGAGTTTTGAACATGAGATCTCGCGTAACACAGAATCTGTGTTTCAGATGCAAATTGCAACATCGTATGATTGTCGCCGCCGTCTCGCCGCCGTAATTCGTGGTTTTTTTTTCGCCCTTTTTTTCTTCATTTCGATATAAAAGAGTGATTTTATCCGCGGGAAGGAAACCGAAACGCGCGCGGATTCAGCGCAACCGCGTCGCGTAGCACATTGACTGGATTTTTCACGCGAACGAACCGTTTTTTCGCGACGCATGAGACTCTTTTTACGGAGGCGCGGCACGGCGCGGTGGTGTGTGCGTGTGTGTGTGTGTGTGTGTAAGCGACGATTTTGCAAGCGCGTATCGAGACCTGTGCCGACTTACTTGGCGTCGCCAAGATAATGTAAGCATACGCTCTCTCACACGCCGCGGCATATCGCGTTGAGTAACGTCAAATCATGTTAACGACACAAGGACACGCGTACGTCTCGCCGAGAATCACGGACTTTCCATTAAACGAGTACGCGCCCGTTTCTCGGCGCGCGTAAGCGCGGTTTTCCGAACCAGTCGGTGCTTCGGAATTTATTGTGTTGCACACACACGGATAATAATTCTTCTCGGGAAACTAGAGAGGAGGAAAATAAAATGTTGACGATGATTTATTTAATGTTATTATAATGTTTTTTAATTCGAACGCGTTACAAAATAACAATTGCAATTTGTAACCTCACGTCTCGTTCGTGTTGCTCGTTTGTACAAAAATCTCGCGCGAGACAACTAAATTGCCGCGTATTAAATTCAACGATCGTCAACGCGCTCGTCGTCGCACGTGCGCCGGTAATAATCGCCGGGACTGACCATCTTCGCAACTTGTGAGGAAAAAAGACACACACACACACACACACCCACAATAGCTTGACAGTTAGAATGTATATACTTGCGTTAACGACGCAAGGACGAGCGTGTAACGTTTCTAAATCGCCGACAATCGCGGACTTTCGATCACGGACACGCGTGCGATATGGAAACGATGGAAACGACACGTCTTGTAAAACCCGAGGCAAATCAAATTTACAACCGACTTTGTAATAAATTGTGTATTTTTTATTAGGAATCAATTTCAACTCGCAGTTTGAATAGGCGGTTTCTCGTAGTAAATAAATATTTTTCAAGCGCGAGGTAGAGAGGAAGAGTCTAAGGAGCACACAGAGATCAAAGCGCAAAAAAATTTTCTTCGGTCGCGAAGTCCATCGATACTTCAATCGATCTTATCGCCGCGCGGTTCGCGCGATCGGTTCCTTCTTTGGCCGGCGCGAAATTAATTAGCGTCGCCGATTTTACGGCGCACACGCGTCGCCCACGCAAATGTCCACGAAATGTGTGCGCGCGCGCGCGGTATAAACCGAGGCGTATGTAATCGGCGCACGAGCGACGACTGGTCGTCACGGGCCATTAAAGTTAGAAAACCGGCGTTAGATCGGTCGCTAACAAATATCGCCGCCACGCCACTCAACGATCGCCGGCGATTGTTACGAACGTGTCGCCACCGATTCGGAGCGAGTCTCTCTCTCTCTTGACACTTTGTCTCAATTCTTCGCGCGTGAAATTCCTACGATCGACGTGCGTGCGACGTTGGAATCGCGCTATCCCCGTGTTTGGGAAAAAGTGCGTGCGTACGAAGTGAATATATAAAACATATCATTAACCTTTTCGATCACACGACGGAAATTAAACACCGCGTTGCGAGAAGTCTTGAGTAACGTCCTGTGTTTTTTTCCTCTTCGAGTCAAACGCGATACGATCTCTTCGTTATTAAACACATTATAAGAAAAACAAAAAAACACCATCTCGCTAACCAGTGGAGCTTTTTTTCTTTTTTTTTTTTTAATTATCGTACATAATATTTTCAACGCTCTCGACGATCGGAACAAAGTCGCAAAAAGCGTCGAGTTAGCTCGAAAGCGACGTCTCGTCAAGGCCGCGATGATCGGCCATTGGTGTCGTTCACGAACGTCAATCTTTAATTTTAGAAGCGCGCGTAATGTCGCGATTTCCTTTCACCTGACGAAAAAATCGACGATAAAAGAGGATATTAGTGTGCGCCCGTCGTCCTCGAGCGCGAGTTCGTCAACGACAGAGATATTCTTCTCGCGGGCTATCGAACCCGCGTCCTTAACCTTTAACGTACCGTCCGGAATAACTCCCGTCGGAACGGTGTTTGTTTCCAGATTGTCTAGACGAGCGGGCGAGAGAATCCGCGACTTGCTGCCGCATCGACTTTTTTTTTTCCTCGTCACGTCATTATTCGCGTCACGTCTAACTCTCTGCGCGCGCGTATCGAAGTGCATTCTCAAGCGCGATCCTCGCAAATTGCCAGAGAAGTAAATTTTATTTAAAAAATGACGAGTTCGGTAGAAAAATACAAAAGAGCGCAACATTTTAGTCTTTCTCAATCCTCGCGATTTTTGCTTCGCTGGTTGAAATGTTTGTTTTTGCTCTTTGTGGCGCGCAAGAGACTGGGCACAAATCGCATTTACGTTGTTAAAATGCATCTGACGCGGCAGATCCGGGGAATTATACTAATTGTTACGTGGCACGTTTCTCTATAGTTAATTGTAATTGACTTGAGATTAACGCGAGAGTGACTTTGACGAATTATATCAGTGAAACTCTGAATTTAAATTCTTCGTGAAAAATCATTGTTCGAAGATGTCACAATGTTTTTTCAAAATTCTTAAATTAGATTTTTTTTGTTTTGTATTATTTAATTAAATGACCAAATTTATTTCTCAGCTCCCAATTTGCGTTCCTTCAATATAATATAAAAAGAAGAGAATCTCGAGAGACCGAAATTCTTATTAATATTGACAAGCGGAATCAATTTCTCGAAAAAAAAAGAAAAAAAAAAGAGAGATACTTCTTCTCGCGTGCGAAACGGCGCGCGCGATTCTTACCTTGATCGTCGCGTATCTTAGCGAAAATAAATTTGCTCACGCCTCTCCCGTATAATTCATCTGCCGGCGTCCGGGATAATTGGATGCATAGGATCTAATTTGCATAGCGGAACATTCGTTTTTATCGCGTCGAGGGCGAGAGGCAATCAGAAGGAGGTCGCATTATCATCGTGGAAATATCGCGCGCTAAGAACGAACCTGGCTAAAAGCTTCTCGGACGGAGGGGTTCGCTGTCTGTCGTGCCCTCTTTCCTTTCATTTGAAAAGTGAGACCTGTTTTTCTCACCGTTCTGTTTTCTAACGCGAGACAGAGAGAGAGAAGAGATCGCCCGTCGCTCTCGTTTTCTTTTCTTTGCCCCCTTCACTGTCGTTGAAATGCAAAAAGTTTCGCGAGTACCAAAGGGCGCGGGGAGAGAAAAAAGAAGCGCACGACGGGATGATCCTCTTCGTTATACTTACATTGTTTGCTCCCGAGACACGACGCGAATTTACGCACGACTGGCCCCAGCTTTTGACCTTAATCCTGTAAACCCCCTAAATTTGTTGTTCGAGATATTTTTGAAAATGAGATATCCTTCGGTATATTTTTTTTCAAAAAAGAAACAATATCAAAGCTAATGTTTATTTCTTCAATTAAAAATGTTGAGCACATGCAAGAATTTTTTTATAGATTTTTTGCAACGTCTCGACTCAATAAAAAGTTGCGTCGGAGGACATAAATGTCAGGGTTTACAGGATTCATATTGACTCACTTCAGCGGCACTGACCATCACAAAATGCATTCCGCAAACCGAAGCCTTCTCACTTTGTTCTTCAAATGTTATATTTTGTCTTTAATATTAAACGTCTGGAAATATTGCGTCGCGATCTTAATTTTTATGTGTTTTCTTTATGAAAACGCAACCTTGCGCGAGATGCGATTTCTCCTTTGACATGTTCATGTTTCCAGCTTTACCATCATCGTTTTCAAAGCATTTCCACATTTAAGCAAATTTTCGTATCTCGTTTATTTCTATATTGAGGTACACGGCGCAATTCTTTGCTCAGATTACTCATATACGTCACGGCTCCCGCTTCTCGTGAATAAATGCGTGCGGATGCATACGAACCGCATCGTGCACGAGAGTTCAGAACCGCGCTCATCACATCGACGAAAATGTGTCACGCGCAAGTTGTGCGACGTCTCTTAAGATTATTGAGACGCGGGAATATATTACCGAAATTAATGACGAGAGAGAAGACATTTATATATCGCGTTTTATATATTACACGAACATCTTATCAGTTGTGTTGTTGCAAAATAGACAAAAGAGAACAAAAATTTTTAAAAATGTCTAAAAACTGTATAAAATAATGTATAAAAGATAAAAAGCAAATTAACAAATTTAGTCCCAAGTTAATTTACATTCTTTACAACGATTTTGTTTTATATTTTCTGATTACAAGTAAGCAAACGATGCGGATTATGTTAATCTCTAAATTCACGCACAAGATCGAGGCGTTTCGTCAGCCAAAACTTCGACGACTACTTGTCAAGGTATATTCTTCGTCAATTTTTCGGGAAAAATTGCGCTAGATAATCCTGCAATAAAAAAAGAAAAAAATTTAAATGTAAGATCCTAAATCTCCCCTTCGATTTCTTGCGAGCGAAGTGCTGACCTCGCACGTCTCGAATCGAACGTCGTCGGTTCCGATTCGCGCGGAGCGGCGGGATATAAAGTATTCGATTTAGCGATCGCGGATGATATCGTCAGCGCAGCGGCTCGTAAACGAGCGACGGGTGTAGAATCGCGGCCTCGCGGCTCCTTGACACGATAGCGTTGCGCGCAACCACCAGGCCGCCCACCACCACCACCACCAGCGAGCGGTAGCAGCGCACTTTTCTCCCGCAGGAGGTCAAGAACAAAAAGAGAAAGATCGACGTGCAATCTCCCCCACTCGAGTGTATGCCACCCTGTCTCTCTCTCTCTCTCTCTCTTTTTCTCTCTCTCTCTTTCTCTGTTGCCGAGGCGTCTGGCACAAACGGGGAGAGAGCTGGCGCTTCTCGCCGAGAACCTCGGCCAAGAGAGGCCGGCGCGATCGATAGACGACGCGTGAAGCTGCGCGCCGAATCTTCTCTCGCACGAAAATCGTGTCTCTCGTTCGACCGACCGACCGAATGAATGAGAAGAAAACCGTGTCGCCGATTATAAACGCAACGCGACCGTGACGAGCCACGTGCTTATGCACGAGCGGCTTGTTTAGACGCGATCGCGTGTGTCTTGTGCACACGCGTCGCGAGATAAATCAGCTGATTCATCGCGAGCAATGAGTCCGCGCACATGCACATATACTTTTGCTAATTCAGGATTTAGTTTCCTCGCGGAGCAAAGTCTCAGTTGAAAATTGAGACGCTCGCGATATAAACTTTCGGTGAATAAGTCTTTCTGAGAATTGTTTACCAAAACACAAGAGACAACGTGTTTTAAAATCCGAAATTAATTCTTCTCGTTGTTGTTTTGCGAGAGTTCGCGTGATTTATGATGCGACCAGTGAAAATAAGATTTCGAAAAAATTCCGAGGGTTAATGCAAGTGTGGAAAAATAAGGCGAATGGGTGGGTTCTCGGTTGTGAAAATGGCTCCGTCAGCGAATAGGAGCGCGCGTTTAACCGGCGGATACAAAAATATCTACCGTCACTGGTTGTGAAAATACCTGAACACAAACTTGCGCTTTATAAATTCCGTCGTTCAATGTTTCTGCCTCGTCATCGACCGAGCCAACGCACACTTATTCACCACACTCTCGTTCCGACATACGAAACTAACCATTACGTGATCATTCGCCTATGTAATGAGCGACTCTAAATAAGAAAAATACCGCACGCTCATCAAGCGTCGTGTAATCATACGTATTATTGTCACCTGTCACGAGCCGATTAACCAGATTTTAATCATCCTCTCTGCGGTAATTGCCTCGCAACGATTCGAATAGTCAACGCACAGAGACAGACACTCTCGTGTCTCATATCACGCGAGTTTATTTTCTTGCGTCATTCTTTACAATTTATTTGCGAGGCTTATTGAAAAAATAAAAAATAAAAAAATATGTGTGCCAGTCGCACAATTTGTGCAATAAAAATCACTTATTATTTTATCGCTTTGCAACGACATTTAAACGCCTCAACTTCGTCAGCCATTTATTTCGGAATTCTTGCGTTTGCCGCCCCCCATCGGGTAAAACTTCAAAAAAGATCAGAATGAAGCCTAAAAGGGATGGGGGAGAAGAGATGGGGGAGAAGGGACGCGTGAGAAGGGACAGACGTTTTTTCTGTCTCTTCTTACGCGTTTCTAACGGTATCTTCAGGTGCGAAGCAGACATCGGTGCGTGCGCAGACCACGTATATCCTCGCTCCAGCCAGTGTGAAGTTAGCACCGCAAACTCAAAAATAGTATATCAGTTCTATTTGCACCCTTAATAGTTCTCGTTCCATTATTAATATCGAAGTGACGCAGAGTGCACGTGCACCCGTTCACGTGTGTGGGTAACAAGTGAGTGTACGTTACATACGCGTGCTATCGTAGGATAACCTCGTGCGAATCCGATCCTGCGGGGACGCGGACAAACTCTTATCGAACGTCCGATAAGGCGAAATCGTATCTCCCGCGTGGGAGACAAAGCCGCTCGATTGTTTCCAAGTGACAGCGTATAATATGTCCCTCAACGCGAGTCCTTCCGACGATAATAATATACGTACTGTTCTGTTATCGATGATGTGATTAACAGTATTTACACGATGTGTCAATTTACGGTAGTAGTTGGAGTTTTTTCAATTGACTCTTCTAACACAAAAAAAGAATACGCTCGCGCGTGTTGGTAATCCGTTGCAGGCGCATTAGCATGTGTAATAACAGACCGCTCTTCGATCCTCATTCGCGATCGTTCGAAAGGAGAAGCAGAAACCTCGCCGCGGCGATCATTACGAGCGGACGTCACGCCTGTTACGCCGCAAATGTCGACGGTACGCGCCGTAATTGCGATTAGGGCAATTTTCATAGTTATTCTCTCTCGTCGACGCCCGCACGAGAGAAGGAGCGATCGAATCGATTATCGCGCGGAAAGTATTCGCGACGACCGAAATCATCCTGTTCGCCGGCGCTTGATAACGACTGACAGGAAGTGCCGTTGCTCTTTATCGCCGCGCGTAAACGTCGTCTCGCGCGCGTGTAACAGATACAAGTGATACAACGATAATTGTAATTCAAGTCCGGCGTCTGATTGCACGGTCTCTGCTGCGCGTCAGTCGATCGTGTGTTTTCAATTGCCGTTCCTCTCGCGGTGCTTCTTTTCTCGTCCCCTTTTTTAATTCGCAGAATCGCGCGAGAAAAAATCGGGGTCGACATACTTCAAAAAGGTAAACCTGGTGAAAACCACCGCGACCAATTTTTTTTGTCCTTCCGCCAGCTGTGAAACCCAGCTCGCGCGCTTCTTTCTCCTCGTTTATTTCTCGTTAGACGAATTTCTCATGTACGAGGAAATAAATTCGAAAGAGAAAGAGAGAGAACAGAGGAAGATACCGATCTCTCGACATTCATATACGAGAATCATTAAAGAATAATAAAATCCGCCAAGTACTTGATTCCCGAAGCAATTGGTTTCTCTTCGATTTATGGCGTCGTGCAATGTAGTTTCGCGCTTTTAATGTTCGATACGAAAACGCGAATTGCCATAATGAAACTTTTTTTTATCCGTATAATCAGACAGAGAGAGAAAGAGGAAATGAGACTTTTAAGTTGAAATATTTCGTAAATTACCCCCGTCCGTCTTGAAGTAATCCGCGGCGGCTTGAGCCCGA
Organism: Pseudomyrmex pallidus; assembly: GCA_014825455.1. Taxonomy (NCBI): domain Eukaryota; kingdom Metazoa; phylum Arthropoda; class Insecta; order Hymenoptera; family Formicidae; genus Pseudomyrmex; species Pseudomyrmex pallidus. Next base: position 9,604 of record QVNV01019698.1, read on the forward strand.
TATATATAAAGCCCGTTGGAAGTTGGCGCAAAGTACAAGTGAAATGAGATGGGATAAAGGAGTTAACTGTCAACGCATTAATCTGCCCTTTCTATCAGAAACCCAAGGCTCACGGATGCAATCCTTTCTCCTCGCATTACGGATTTAAAAGCGCTCATCGTGCTTTTCTACGCGTGACGTCAGTGTAACGTCGGTTCTTTTTTTTTTAAATTTAATCACTGAGAAGAAAATTTTACGATGTGAAACTGTTTTTCTTTTTGTCAAGAGAGCATCTTGTTATACAACTGATAGGTGATCGTCGAACAAATTTTTTTTTTACAAAAAAAATTTTTTTACGGAATAAAAGGGTTTATGATATAATTTCGTCATTTTATGACATCGCGAGTAGAGTTGTTGCGCGACTGTGTATAATCCACGCGTCGAATCCGTCTGTCTCTTCGTGTCTGATCTGAAAGGAAAGATGAGAGAATCTTTTTTACGTGCTGTTAAAAGCGCTTTCGGAAAAATCCTCGTCCCTCGGTCTCGAACCCTGATCTCGAACCCTGATCTCGAACGCTGGAATCTTACTGCTGTTTTCTAGGCTGGAACTCTCCGACTTTGCTATCGAAGTATATTGGACTAGTCGAGCGAAAATGTAGTACATAACCGTAGTATAGACCTGTCACAGCAAAGCGAATTAAAAAAAGAGAGATAATTATTTTGTTTAAGAGAAATATTTCTTCTTTTTTAAATGAAGAATCCATCAGCGCACTTCGAAGAAACAATTCAATTATATAACTCAGTGCAGCAAATAGCTTCTTTCTTTGTTAATGTCAAATAATCAATGTGTCAAGGAACATTTCCTTAGATAGACAAAATATTTAAAAAAATTAATAAAATCGACTTCTTTATTCGGAAGAACTTTTTTTTTTTTATTGTAGAAAAACTGATTGTGCGCTGCTCACTCGGGGAATGCGAGCAATGAAAGCGAGGTTGGTTCCAAGGAGATTGCAAACGATAATACCTGATCGATTATACGCGCGCGCGCTGCTCCGGTTTCCCCCGGTTCGCAAATTTTTCGACACTTGCTTTCTGTTGCGTCGCAACATACCGGCCAAGTGAAAGTTGCGCGCATACTGTGCGTGATATATATTTTTCTCATATATCGGATATACATATAAATCCTCTCTCTCTCTCTCTCTCTCTCTCTCTCTCTCTCTCTCTCTGTTTACACAATTCGAGTTTTTTGCGGACTTTTTTCTCTCGTCGTTCTCGATTATTGAAAATATTCGATAAATTGGTAGCCGAATATTTTACATTGTTGCGATAAACTTTTTGCATTTGGTTTTTCGAAATATATTCTCACGAACCACAAGCCGTGCTAACGTAGACATGTGTTATCTCATATATCAGTCAATAAATTGACCGAAAGGGTGAAATCCGGAAATCGGAAAAATATTACACACAAATTTACATGTTGTATATATATAATCACAGAACGACAGAGCTTGTTAGATAATTTAGCACAAAGAGCTCTTATAACTCCGAGAAAAAAAGATGAAGGTGATAAGAGAATGGAGATAAAAGCCGGCGATATCGAGCCGCAACGAAAGGAATCTTGAGGTCGCGGTTATAATACGAACGTTTGATCTTTGACTCGCGCGACATCGTTGGCTCTCACCGGCTTCAGGGATCATTAATTTCGTGCGATTCGATTCGACGGAGCCAACCACCGTTGGTTTGTTTTTCTTTTTTTTTTTTTTTTTTTTTTTTTTTTTTTACCGTAAAATCCTCCGGCCGATTGAGCCATCGTTCTCTTCCATCGATTTTTCGAATTCCGCTTTTTCCAGATAATTATTTGCATCTCCTTCCACCAAGCCCGCTATAAGGCAAGACACGGAATCACATTCACGTTGCGCGCTTGTTACGTATAACAATTAACGTAAAAATCTGGGCCCTCCGCCGTACAAGCTCCAGATCATTTTCTACGCGCGAATGGAGCAAAAATCTCGCCGCGCGAGTTTCTTCTCTATGAATAAATTTAATTACTACGTCAAATATATCAATTTGCCGCGTAGACGTTTGTCTTCTCGTGACATTTCCGGAGCGAAATTACCACCGGAACGCGCTTGTCCAGAGCGGAAAATTCTAAGCTCCGCTTTAATTTGTGCTGAGATAATTAGTGCAAATTATTCTCTTTTCGTTCAACAATTTCGTCGGGTATTTAAAACACGCACGACATGTGACGAATTATTTCGCGGGACAAATCGGCTCATTCACTGAGCCGAAAGACAAAGTCGAATCCCGCGTTTTCAAGAGAAAAAGAAGTAAGAAAACTTACAATCCAGTCCGGAGACAACAGAGCTCGCTCTTGGGACTTGTTGAATTCGCACGCATGAGCGCGTAACGCGCATTTCTCGCCCGTGCGAACGCGAGGCGCGCGATAGAGCCGCGCGCTCTCTCAATAACGGTACAAAACGCGGAAGCGATCGGCACGCGACTCGCGTTATCTCGGCGCGCGATCCGCGCTGTCCGCGCGTGTATTCGTGAAAGGAACAAGATCGCCCCGACACGTTCTCCGCCGGCCGAACTTCGGCGGCGCGTGCGTTCTCTCGCGTCGCGATCCGTTCGGAATTCGTATCGCGATTATTTTATTCGCGATAAACAAAGAATTTATTTTAGCAACCCTTCTTCCGCTTTATCAGTTTATCTCTACGTATGTATATATATATAATTAATTTTTAGAATTGAAATTTCAATTCAAATTTAATGTGTAAAAATTTACACAAGTACAAATACATATATATATGTATGCATATATTCTC
>QVNV01019705.1:0-13183 GCA_014825455.1 Pseudomyrmex pallidus
AGAAACAAAAAGAAGATCGATATATCGATATGCGATATTATGATGTTTGCATAGACAAATCTTATTCCTGCTCAAAACGCTACTTAGTACAGTAGTACTACTTACTATTGCAACAAAAATATTTTGTATCGACGCGATCTAAAATTAAATTTTGTATAAACATCATATTTTTTTCAACGTTTATTTTCTCTTTTTGCAGCAACGATTCTACTAATAATAAAAGAGATGTCTTCATTATTGTCTTATACACACGTAAGAACATTCGGAACTATCCGGTTCAGTGATTTGTTCATTGCAAAGCGCTAATGTGGTGTGATGTATGTTACAGAGTTTACGCAACATGGTGAATACGACGGACGCCTGCGAAACTCGCGATCCCTGCCAGCACGGAGGTATTTGCATTTCGACGGATAGCGGACCGATCTGCGAGTGCCGCACCGGTGATTACGAGGGAGCATATTGCGAGAAAGGTAAACGAACTAAACCTAACGTCTTGAATAATCGTGAATCTCTCATAATCGTTTCTGCGACATAATTCTTAAATAAATTATAAATTTATTAACAAAATTATATAAAAAAAAAAGAAACGATCTTTCCGTGTTTAATGGAACAACCGACTGGACATGATTCTTATCGCGTGTATTTCTCGTTAACGTCTGCTGGTGCGCGCGCTCGTGAGAAAACGCCCGTCGTCGCCTAATGAGACGTAATTGCCGGCAGCTGCAGAAACCGGCATGACGTACCGGAATGATTTTTCCCGCTTTCAAACTGTCACCGGCAATTAGAGAGAAGCCGAATAAGTCCGGGGAATCGTTCAAGACGTTTCGCCGATAATTACAATCAGACTTTTTCGTTCGTTCGTTAATGAGGTGCGCGCACAAGCAGTCATTAACAGAAGCGATTCGGAAGTCGCGGGAGTAGCAAAATACTTATTCGTCCAGAGAGGTGTTCACCGTGGATATATATTCGTTCTCGCAACGTTCGAAGTGGCCGATAACTCGATTATCTAGAGAAGAGATTAATTTTTTTTTCTTAATACTTATTTAAAAACTTTTTAAATAAGACGTTCGAACACATAATTACACGTAATAATTGTGGATATTGTAATATTTTATTGTAAAACTTGAGGGTGTACGAATTCTGTCTAATATGAAGTAGGGAAGATTGAGGCAACCGACAAATTTAACGAAGGAGATTACATCTCTTTCTCAAGAGAGAGAGAGAGAAAACTAACATGCCGGGATTTACTTTAATTGCTATTTACTCTCTACGATAAAATTTTACATTTTCTCGAGCTTTCGCGTTACGCGCACAAAAAGTATTTTCAACCGCGCATTAGTGGTAATTTCGCTACCCTGTGGATTTTCTATTTCTCGTTACCACTGCACGTGACAGGCGGTGATATATACGCGTGTTTCATATAATTCATATAATTATATGTTACTGCAACTTATTTATCCGGCGAAATTTCTTGCGCGCTTGTTATAATTAACAACAAAAATTTACAGCGACGTGTGTATGTGTGTACGTGTATCAGAGATTATTATTATTCTTTTGTATCATTTTCATAAATATTAAACAAATGTGCTATAAAGTAAACAACAATCTAGTTGCGCAACTTGCATTATTGGGAGGGAAAAAAAATTGAGTTCGCTATTGGAAAAGGAATATCGTCGTGTATCAAATAAACAATTTTCTTTTATCGAAGTTGACGACAGAGGGGATGTTTATTCAAAAGTTCACTTCACTGATAATTGCAAATCTTTGCGAACTCACGGGTCGGGTCTTTTTGTCGCTACTGAGACGTCGTCCAGGAAGGACGTGAAACTTCAAAGACGACTCGTCGCAAAAGGAGAACCGGGACAATTTCATTTTAATTCATCTGTTAACAGCTTTCTGCAGGACGCGATTGTCCTCGTCGTGCCTGACACAGACGCAGAGTCGTTATACGCGATATAATGTAATTTTCAGCCTTAATGACCATGTTGAAGCGAATGGAGGAAAAAGGTAGAAGAAAATACAAAGGCCGGAAAAAGGATGAGAATGTTACAGATGCGTAAGATAAAATGGCGAAGAGAGAGAGAGAGAACAGCTAAGGAAGCAAAGCGGCTGTGCAAAGCGCGAATACAAAGAACAAAAGTTTCCGGATTCACGAAGATCAAAATATGTAATTAATCAGTCGGTATTTTTTTGCTAGATATCGCGGACACAACTTTTTGATGTCGTTAGCGCAAAAAGAAGAAAGGAACATCTGCCGGTTAAAAACTGAGAAAAAGTAGAACAGACGAAAAAACGAACCGACCCGAAAAAATTGAAATATTTTTTTAAACTCGCTTAGCACACGCATGCTAATTCGAGGACCATATTAATGCGAAACAGTAACTATTCTTATTCGAGCGTAATAAATTCCAGATCTTACAATCTCTAACAGCAGTACGCGCGTATAATAAAATATGCGGCAGATGTTTCGACTGTGCAAATATGTCATATCATTTCGTTTTTATAATTTTAAACAACATCTACGCGCACTTTTTTCATGATATATAAATTGTTGTTGTTACGCGTGTAAATTATTGCTGAAAAAAAAAAGCGAGCGTTATTAGGAGTGTAATTTATTGACGCACTCGCTGTCAGTTCGTTCGTTATTAATGAACAAAGGAGACGGGAAAGTTTCGGATATTTAATATTTCACGCGAAGACAGTTTTTAATAAAACTTTTAAGACGCGTTGCACACATGTGTGATCCAGATATTAGGAAATTGCGTTTTCACGATGTTAGCTCGCGAAGCATCGGAAAAATTGTATGATTTAAATAAAAACATTGGAGAAAGAAAACTTGCCAAATTTCACGCGAACGCTTTTACAACGGAATTTTGTTTTGTTTATTATAAAATCAAGTGGCTATACTCTTATACAAGCGCGCGATCAAAAACAATTACGTCGCGCGCACTAATGTGGCAATTACGCTTTAATTTTCCGGATAGATGAAAGAGTTGGAAAGTTTTTTCGTGAAAAAAAAAAAAAAAAAAAATAAAGAACGCGATACCAAAACACGATAGCGCACAAGTTAAAACTATTCGTTTTACGTACTCGCCGCAGATCGGCGATAATCAAGAGTTTATGCTTGCGGCAAATCGTTACACAAAGTTGATTCAACTTCGCGCTTCACATGTATCGCGCGGAGAAACTCCGTTAGTTGAACATTCGATATTCGTTCGGAAAAACCGTTTTTATGTACAATGTTGTTTTATGTATAACGATCGAGATTATTTTTCATACAACGTTCGAGCGTTGTCACACAAAAGCCGATATTAAGCGCGCGTTGTCGCGCGTCTCCATTTTTTTTCTTTTCTATAGAAAATAACGTGTTCAGAATGAAGTTTCTTTTCTCGCGAGAGCGACTTTCAATACAAACACGCGCTCGTGCGTTGTCCAGAAGCCGAATTAAATGCCAAGTGCGCGTGTCCTCTTTTTTTTTTTCTTTCTATAGAGAAACGTGCACATAAAGTTTCTTTCCCCAGCGAGCGCGACCGCGAAACGCATGGTTCAGTTCTTTACTTTCCTTCTTGTTATCTTTCTGTTCTCGCATATAGAGGCATGGAGCACGGTGCTGCCCACGGCGGGTGCTGGCGATTACTGGGCTTGGGATTACAGTGAGTCTCTCGCTAATTACAAATACGAAACGTTTCGCGATAACGTAGACGGCCGGTAGAGGTATATCAGTACGAGTAATCAGTAGATCGTAGCGTTAGTTACGGTGTTTCCCTGTGTACAGACCCCTTTTGAGCGTGTCTAGATAAATTCTTTATTAACAAAATAGAGCGCGGCGAACGTGCTCTCTAAATTTCTTTGGAGCGAAATCCAACTCCAAACGATGGCGGATTATTCGCTCCGAGCGATAGTGAAAATAAATGCCACGCTGCCGCAGTGAAAATTTATTTGTCACACAAAAGCGAACTAATTTGCTGGCAAATATAGAAGTGTATTAAAAAAATGTAATAATTATCTAAATGTTTAATTGTGATTTTTACACGTAAATTAGTACGCTCGAATATTCAAGGAGAGGAATGTCCTTATCCCAAAGACGATGTAACACACACTAGTATAATGTTTATAATTAAAAACACGCTCTATCTCTTTCTCCGTATTACACCATCTTTCGCACATGTTGTAATTCGCATAAGCAATGTCGAAGAAAGTGATGTTTCCGCATTAGTATTCTCGTATCATCTTCTTGTCGACGTATTATAGAATCGATTTGGGTAAATTACCATATTTTGTTGCTCCTATCCTATGTGCATAGAAATTAGTTTAGATAATGTTTCTCCCTTCCCCACCCACCCTTACGTAGCTTCAATATGCATCGTAAAGATAAAAGTTTCGTTGATATGTGGTGGAAAACAAATTTGTCAGAAAATATACGTAATCGCCCTATTTACATATTTATGTATTCCCTGTCTTATTATTATTTTTTTTTTTTACTTCACTTTCCGATAATAAATAAATATGCACCATCTGATAAATGAACGTAATAAATAATCTCACGTTAAATCGATACAAATATTTATTGCGAGTCAATTAAAATAAAAAAAACATAAAAAAACAAACGCAAATAAGCGTCGTACAATTTATCGCGTTAGACTTTCCGATTCGGTGCGCGGTCTCAATCGCGATATAAACTCGGATCGGGCGACGATTTCGCGTAAATCACCAAGAACACTACCGGAGAGAGAATTGTGTGTGGCGAAACACGCGGTAAACAACGGGTAGACGACGACGGCGACGGCGGCGTGAATCGAAACCCGGCGGTTTAGGCGAGGCTAGGTCGGCCGTTCCGGTATCAATGGCGGTTCTGCGTCAACAGTGTTTAGTCGCTAATTTGCATACCTCGCGAGGTACCAATGCATTCCGTCTGTTGGCCGGTTATACCTACTCAGAATTAGGCTGTGTGTCTATAACTTCGAACCACGGATTCGAGAGTCCGTGATGCGGACTCTCGCATAACGACTCCCGCAACTCGAGGGACTCGATATCGAGTCTCCTCACATTTTTCGAGAAAAGAGAAATGAAATTACGAAGAAACATTATGAGGCGCGCGATGTTTTGCACGCCTATAAAAAAAAATTTCAATGAAATCGGCAATTAGAAACAAAAAGAAGATCGATATATCGATATGCGATATATATCGAAATGCGATATATATATCGAAATGCGATATTATGATGTTTGCATAGACAAATCTAATTCCTGCTTTAAACGCTACTTAGTATAGTAGTACTACGTACTATTGCAACAAAAATATTTTGTATCGACGTGATCTAAAATTAAATTTTGTATAAAAATAATATACAATATTTTATGTTTTATCTAGTGAACCTTTTTTTAAAAGTTAACAAAAAAAAGAAAGATACGAGGATTTAAAATAATCTTGATTTGTGCGCACCTCCTACGCGTCTTTACGTGCCACCGAAAGATTATACAATATAAGTGAATTCATTACCGCGAGGGAATTATACATTTCCGCTCGTAATCATTTGTCGCGGCCGTTACGTGACGGCGGCGGCGAAGAGAGTGTCCTCGAGCAGCACAGGGTTAATAACACGGATTACGCTTCGCCAAACCCTTCGCGATTCTCTCTTCTCCGGCCGTCGCCTCCTCTCGTCGCTCACGATATCACCGACAAAGGGTTATCCGCGTCCGGTCGGAAAATCCATTTTCCAACGGCGCGTCGTCTAGAGACGAGCAAAAAGCTCGTCTCGGAAATAGTTAGATACGTTGCATCGGTGAATGAAGCGTGGATGGGCGCGTTATATATCCGAGGATAGTCGGAGTTAAAGTTCTCTCTTCACAACTACACACCGAGGGGAACGTAATATTCTCTCCGAGCGGGATTTATGCCGCAATGGTCGCGCGCGCGCGCATTCAAGGGATGGGGTTGTTGCGGCAATGAGAGAGGTTGCACCAGAAGGGAGCCGTCTTCGTAGATTATGAACGGCCGTTTTGTTGCGTTGTTAGCGAATAACGCGGCTACGACGCGCAGAAGACGGCCGCTAATTAAGTTTTTCGCGCACAGAACATCTTCGCGACGCGTTTCGTAAAAAGAAATGTGTGCGATCCTTTGAAGATGCAAAAAAGAAACCACGCGTCTTTAAAGAGAGAGACTTTACAACGTTCATTTTTAAGCGATTAATTAATTATTTGAGAAGCAAGAAATAAGAGACTTCTTGATGAATTAAATGCCAGGAAAAATAGTAAGCGCGATATTTTCTCTCGTTTAACAAACTTTTTTTAATATCCACTATATATGAGAATTCTTGATGTGCGCTTATTGTTTTATTTTTTTATAACAAACTTAAAATTTAACAACGTAATAATAATTAAATGTAACACGCCGTATTTTTCAAGAACGGTTTTTGTTGTTGTTTATCGCCACTTAAAGATCGTGCATTGATGTCACGCAATATTTTTTTCATTAACGAGTTAGTTCGACGCAATTTCGGACAAACAACAATTATACATTTTTTTTTTTTTTGTTACATCACTCGTTTGAACACGTCAATGCGCTATACGCGGTATACTAAAGTGGCGCGGGTAGTTCTCGAGTTCTTTGTTGTTGAGAGACGACAGAGTGACGACAAGGAAAATAAGGTGAGAAGGGACTCGGAGAGCAATTACTCGCACGTTCCGGTTGCGAAGAATTATGGTTCTTCCAGTGCGGCAAACTTTGCGACGAACTTTGCCTTGATCCTTAATTCCTTAACGCCTCGGCCGCGCTAAAACTCTGTTTGAGAGCGATATATAATTCATTAATGCACTCGCCGTCCACCGTTCTGCTGATTATTAATGGGCACCCGAGACGGAAAACAAATTTTACAAGTTGGAATTGCGTTAATTTATGTCAAAACGGGTTTGAGAGAACGACGATGAAATGAACTCCGACCTGAGTGAGAAAAAGCGTGGAGTAAATAAATAAACGATAATTATTCGTAGATGTATCGAGCGAACTGTTATATATAAAAGCCTCTCGGACGTGTTGCAAGAACGACACATTTATTGAATAAATACACCATTTTTCGTCACTCTCTCGATAAGAGAGAGATAGAAAGAGAAAAAAGAGATTGATTAGTTCTCTCTTTTCACACAGACGAGAGTTTTTAGCTTAGACCGGAGCTTTTTATTACATTTGCGGCGACCACTTTTGCGCCCGTAGCGTCAATTGGGTCAGTAGGTGAAGAGAGGGCGTTTCTGCCAGCGAGAAAAACGGCTTTATTAAATTTCGGGGGGTTTAGGCCGGTTTTACACGTACCGGGCCTGACGATTGCAATTTTCCGCTACGACGATACAAAGAGACCTCGTCGCGCGCGCGAGAGAGGTCTCGTTTGAAGCTATCTCTTCGTTCCCCTCCCGCCCCAGGGCTCTCACCTATAATAAGAGTTGTTTGCAACAACTGTCGCACGATAAGTAATCAATATTTATGAAGCGAGTTCGGATCGCGCGTTCGACGAGCAAAAATCGGCATTCCGACGGCATTAAGTGGAACACACGTGGTGGGAGCAAAATTATTAAAGAGCCGTCCGATAATTAACGATCATATGTAACATATGTATACCCGGATCGAATTTTCCGCGCATTGTGTGCGGATTGTTAACGTGCGCGCACACACACACACCGAACGTCTATGGTATTATACACTCAATGGCACATTATACGGGATATTCGATAATATCCGCATTTGCTGAACAGAAACTACAATTCGAATGCGGGAATTGTGTTTGCGCGAAATGATTCCTTGCTAAAAAAGAAAAAAAAACCCTGAAAACTTTAAGTACACAAAAATCCATAGGTACGGAGTTAAATCGTGCGTTAGGGAACGCGTGTACTCGAACTTTTCAAAACTCGCGATAGAAAGACGACTATCAGTACTCGTAGCCCTCACAAGTGGAGAAGAAGTAATATCGTTCCGCGGAATTTTGTCAAAAACGAAATTTTTGATATTTTGTCCGACACGCGCTTATTAGACTGTGTTTAATTTTTTTTCTCGTCTCCGTCTTATTAGTTCCAGAAAGCGAGCGACCGTTTTATTTCGACGCTCTTTGCGCGCGGGCGGAAAAGAGAACGGCGAATTTCTCTGAGAGAAATGGCGGCGACGTCGTCGTCGTCGTTGTCGCAGCACGACGCGCTAGGTACTCGCGAGATGAGAAAAAGTCCGTGTCGTTTCCCGCGGGATCTCGTTACTCCTTGGAGCTCTTCGAGAGATTACTCGGCTAATCCCGTATGGACGACGACAACGTCGAGGATGAGATCGAACGACAGCGTTAATGTCGCCTTTATCTCGTGTTGCAGGAATTTATTAAAAAATAGGTCGCCGACGCCCATATGCACACACACGCACACACACGCACACTGCAGTTGCATATACGGATCGCTCTATAAAGTTTATAATTTACCAAGGAAAAAAACTAGTTCTCTCTCGCGCTATCTATTTCTTCTTGGCATTTTTTGCAAAAGTACCATGTGTTAACGTTGATAAATAGACATGTCGAGCAAAAAGTAAAAGAGGAGAAGCAAGGCTCGATGTACAATATTCGATGTAAAATATTGTAATTAAAAATAATTTATTTTTGTTTGGCGGAAGAGAGAAACGATTTCGCAAAAGGTTAAACGGCCAAAGCGCCACGTGCGCAGATTTTGCGCTACGAGGAGAGGAGATCCTTGTCGCAAGTTTTACAGGCTTGCGGTATAAATCAGAGACTAACGCTTCCGCCTCGCGGAAACTTTTTTAATATTCCATCCGTGTGGCCGGCGGCAAGCAGTTTTCGATAGCCTCCTCGATCGCCGCGACGGAATCGCGCGCGAAATGCGGTCGGGTCGCACTTACGGTTTTATATACGGCCACGGTCATTCGCGCACTGGGGCTTCTTTGGATCGCTTGTATACGTCCTTTACACGTACAGAAATTCGCGATAAGTTTGCGATGAAAAACGTATTATATCATTGAAACGTAAATCGAATTTCGCACAAACGACGCTGATCGATACGCGAAATAAAATTTCGCGTGAAGATATTCGAGAATTTACAAACGCTTGTACGTCGCTTGCGGCTTCGTCCATCTCTCAGAGGAAACAAAAAATCTTCCTTGATGAGCTTCATCTCATAAATTGCCGAAGGATGTTACCCGAGCGTTTCAATATTTGCGCAGCTGTCTAAACTCATGTTTACATGATTTATCCTTTATTGACACTTGTGTGCGTATCCGATCAATATTTGTCGCCCCGTAGCTGTTCTGGAGCAGCGACTAATTGCGAGATCTACCTCTCTCATCTCCATAATACAGATGATTAAGAAGAGCTCTCGACAATCGCGCGTTTCGATTTTCGTCTCTCGCGAGAGGGTGAAATCTCGAAAGTTTTCGGCCGCGTTTATATATATGTATGGTTCTTTGCGTTCGCAAGGAAGTTCCCAATTATTCTCGCGCGCGCGTGTGTGCGGGACGAATAAAGGGCCGGGAGGACAGGAAGTTCCGCCATACTACCGCGGAGCTCAATATAGTTCCCCGAGGGCTGTGGCGCGGATCGGTCGGTTGGCAAAGTCGGTAATTTCCATTTCGCGTTCTGCCGGCGCGCACGAGAATGCGCTCACCCTCCCTCTCGTCACGCATTCATGCGTGGAATTGGCGTCTCTCTCTCTTGCCTTGCCCTAATAATTTGCTCCCGCACTTTGTTCCCCGTGTGCGCGCGAATTTACGTAACATCTCCCGCGCAGGCGGGCACGAATATACGCACGTGTGTGCGGGATGTTTCTCAATATTTCTCTCTTCACGGTCGGAATATTAACACGTTTGTTTAATTAAATTAAATTTGTGAAATATTAACATGTTTGTTTAATTTGCACTGAAGAGGAACTAAGAGGCGGAACGTGGATGTAATTTAATATTTTAATATAAAATATATTGCACTACCAACTGCTCTACCGCTAATTATTTGGTTTTTATTAATTTATTGGAATTATTTTAAATTTCTCCCTCTGGAGGAAACTTTTCAACTGACGACTTTTCTGGCTCTACATCTACGTTGCGAGGAAACGCCAAACGAGATCGTCGCGTTTCTCGCGCGAAGTTGAAACGCTACTACGACATACTCCACGCGCGAAGTGTCCTTTTCTCGAACACAGAGCGGCCAGTTCGAGCTGGACCGCCCGTGCATTGAGGCTTTCTACTTAAGCGCGAGTCGCGACTGGGAAGCGTGCGATAGTAAAACGACAAGCTCCGCCCGTCGTCGTGTACCACCTCGGTACAGTTTCCGGTAAGCGATGTCATCGTGTGTCGTGGCGACGTGACGCAATATACATGCTAATACGATAGCTTTAGCCGGTTCATGAGTGTGTACGCGGATACCGGCGGAAAATGTTGCCGCGAGATCCTCCGCTTTGAAACCGCCGCGCGACTATTACGCCGAAAGACGCCGCGCTCGCGCGGCGCGGTGACCGACTACCTGCACACACGTCTATGAATTTCAAACGACTCCTTTCTTCCCATATGACGCGCGCGGATCAAGTCTCGTAATTGCAAACTACCTTCAAAACAAAACGCGCCGACTCGCGCTTCTGCGCGAATGCAACAACAGCGTGTTGGGCGTGTCCTCGTTGCGATTTTCTCCGCGACGTGTTTGCGTTTCTCTCTTCGGTCGCGTTGACTTCAATCGACAGCCACCACCAAATGCGTACTTGCGGCCGTCCGTTGAACTTGGTCGACTGTTTATGTTCGTTTGTTTAGTAGTTCTGAGCATTTCACTGCGGGCTAACATTTTGCAAGTAATCCGTTAACTCTCCCGCGATACTCAATTCAAGCAATTGCATTACGATCGGACCACATGTCGCACTACGTAGTGTTCGTCACTGCGCGGCGGAGGACGGTCGCGAAGAAGTTAATAATATCGAGTATATTTTGTTCTTAACGGTGATACGCATAAAAGGCTTTATTGTTTTGTAGAGTTTAGAGAATCCCCGCGGGCTAAACTATATATTCTCGTGCAGTCAGGGAAAACAAAGAGAGAGAGAGAGAGAGAGTTCTCTACGCGGTCGTGTTTACAGTGCGGGTTAGATGTCTATGCGAGTTTGTAAGGACAAACAAGCCACTTTCCCGACTATAATTAAACCTGTAGCAAACAAGTGCAAGTCTAATATGTTTATTAATACGACTTTTATATAGAACAAAGAGTTTTTGGAAAATAAATAAAACCGACGACGAGACCAGACGCGCGGAAAGTACAGTGAAAATAGTTTATTGTTACGTAACATACATAATAATGTTTTACCCGCTTCTCTCTCTCTCTCTCTCTCTCTCTCTCTCTCTCTCCTCTCTCTCTCTGTCGGTTCTTTCTCTTGTGTTAACTAGTTTTTCTTTTTTTTTTTCTTTTTATTAAACGTTTTATATTATTTCGTTTTGCGGCGAAAGATTGCAAATTACATTCTCGCCGAAGACGCGCGCGGCGAGAACCATTTGCGAGGATTAACTTGGTAATCCTTTAAATGCACGGGACAATCCGACGTGGAGAGATTCGAAAGTGCGCGCGGGAACTAAATAAATCGGACGACGTCTTTAGCGCGCTTTTATCCGCGCGCGCGCACGGTGAGATTTATTAAACCTGTATATATACTTTCCGCACACACATTTACTGTCTCAGACCTTAAATGCTCAGATGCAGTTTATTTTATTCTAGCCTCTAGTAGTTTGGCCCGAAATTCAAGCGAAATAAATAACCACCGCTATAAGCTTCAAAGAGAAGAGAGAGAGAGAAAGAGGAGAGCATAAAATATCGTGGAAATTCGGAACGTTCGTTGAGCGAAAAAGTTATAATAAAAAGTTAATTTACTACTTACTGCTGAGCTGTAATGTAAAGACAAAAATAATCACTTTTTACCAAATTAATTTATGCAATTACCCCTCAAGAGACCGATGTCACTCGCATCAAGACACCACAAATATACTTTCCACTAACTTAAAGTATGCCTCGAAGATTTCAATTTTGATAATTATTTATTATCTATATGTAATAAGTTGATAACGACGCGTGAAAAATTCTACGAAAAAATTCTGATTTGCAAACTTAAGGAAAGACCGATTCTATTTACCACTCGGCGCGTTTTAGACCGTTAATCGTTTATTTTATTTCGGAAATGTGATCTTCCACTCCGAGGGGAGAAACCGAGAATCCTTGGCCTCCTGGAGACTAATTACGCGCGGCACTTGCGTTATACGCGCGAGATCGGCGCGATCGATTTAGTTGAGATGCCACGGAGTGCCAAATGATTCCCAATGGAGCAAAACCCGAGCCTGGCAATCTGCTGGATATCGCGTAATTATCTAGAACTGGAGAGGATGCCGTGCGCGCGTGAGATGCTACATATACGCGCAGACGCGTTTTATGGTAATTACCTCGTACTCCCTCTCTTTCTCTGTCTCACATGACCTCAGGTTGTTTTTTTTTTTTTTTTTTGTCTTCTGAAAGGCACATCTTAAGACCGCATTTATCTTCGTTATCTCTTTACCCCACGTTTCGAGAGCTCTGAACAAACTTCTACCATTGACCAACTCGGACGGAGAAATCGGTTGATCCGAAAATCTCCGCGTTTTCTTCTCCTCCGCGTCTGCTTGCGGTCCTGCATCTTTCATCGCTCATCTTTCATCGAAGAAATAACATTGACAAAGTCGCGCATAAATCGCGACTATAAGCGCACCTTAACGCGCGTCCCGATACACGCGCCTTCGCTAATCCGTATTAATCGCCCGGCCATTTATTAGGAAGTCAGCAATGGGTACCGCGCAATTCCGCACCTGGTGCGCACTCTCTCGCGATCAATCCGTGTGTGCGTTTCCTTCTTACCTCCATAAATCTCGCCGCTAAACTGTGCAGTTGTGTGCATCCGCAAGAAGACAAGCGCGATCGTGGGAGCGCGACAGTTGCTGCGAAGTGCCTCGAAATACGCGTCCAAACTCGACGATATAGTCTTTTCGATCGAACGGAATCTCTCGAAAAGTTTCGATGATAAGAAAAGTATCATCGCGTACGTTTCAGAAACATTGTTTGCATCTCTATTTTCCATGTTTAAAATTCTGTCGGAAACGATGCGAGCACAGAAAAGAGATTATTTAATAAAACTGTAATTTTTTCTTACAAAATTTTTA
>QVNV01019706.1:0-19694 GCA_014825455.1 Pseudomyrmex pallidus
TAACCCACTCGGTTATTGAGGTTTGAGCGTCAATAATACTGCGCGCGCTGTTTCGAAGATGGAACAGTTATGTGTTGAAATTCTAATTATATACAAAACACCACGATATATACATACTTATTCTAGTCGCGTACAAAGCGTATCACACACACAAGCTACAAACTTTCCGCGTACACATACTACATAAAGAGTTATCTTCAGAATTCTGTAGTAAAAGCGGGACAAGAAATCTTCATTATCTGTTTTAATTCCAGATAGCGAATAAAATACGCTATGTGCGCGTTACACAAGCGCTTCGCGCACGAATCATTCATATCCGTACAATAACGTAACAATCCGTTACTTAATATCTGCTTCACCTCGCGTATCGCATCCGCTTTTAGTCCGCTATTGACAATTCGCTTTTGACGACAATTATTCGTTTCCGAAAGTGTCGATTCTATTATTTTTATGAATAGGATTGCAGCCGGAAGGTCGGTTCTGATAAGCGATATCAATTCGTACTAGTTGTCGCGCGCAATATTTTTTGAATCTTATTTTCCGCAATTCTCAGCGTTTTTTCGAGCGTGCGTTTTTTAATCTCTGCTCTTTGTGTACATTTTCAATTCCCTTCCCTTCTTCCCCGTTTTAATTTTTTTTCCAGATGGAACTCTCGTAACGCAAATGTCACACTTCGAACGCGAATGTCGGAGAGTCGATCGACCTTTCGACGCGCGAACGACTCCACGTAATCGCAGTCTCGATACCGTCGATCGAAACTGGTATTTCAAGAGAAAATGAAGATACGATCAGCGAGCGCCGACGACGAGCGCACTTTTATCAATAGCAATTTGCGACGAACACGTGAAACACGCTTATCGTCAACTGCAAAAGCGATGCGTCAAACTTATAAATACCAGTTTTGTTCATTGCCAGATTTTATCAGAAAAAGAAAGGTCTGTGTGGACATCGCGCACCTTTCGTAATTAATGAAGCGCAAAAAAAAACTAAAAGTTTCGATTCAGCACTTTGCAGCATTTGCAACAATTAAAACCACGAAATAATTGTATCGGTATTGTATCGCTTATGCAACAGCCTGCAAGATTTCAAATCAATTCCCCAAGACCTTTCGTAACTGTCTCTCGAGGGTTCCGTCGAGAAGTTCCTCTCGCATTCCACGCGCGATACATCATTCGCATGGATCGCGCTGAAAATCTCTCGGGAGCTCATCGCGCTACCCATCCTCGAATAAGTTGCACGCCTAGCGGCGCGCGAGATGACCCCTGCGCGCGATCATAAATCCGATCGGTGCAATCGGAGCGCACCAGATGGAACGGAGCGCCGGCTTGTGTGCACGTGCACTATCGTCAAAGCACGGCGCGTCAAGTAGCGGTACCAGCGCGGCACGGGATGGTACCGCGGAACGATTTAATAATATAATAAGAAATAGAAAAAGCATATATACATGTATACATATATACATATATACATATACACATACACATGTACATAGCAATTACAAGTTACTATACTCACTGATCAAGAAACATCAACACGAACGTTCACCAATTCACGTATGTTATACAGTAAGGCACAAACACTATACCGACCACGAGCAAACAGAACCGTACGTTACGATGCACCGGCGGCAGCGGCAATGTAGACCCCAATGAACGGCTTAAGAAAGCAGGACAAACCGGGAGATCGATAGGATAGCCAACACCCGCGCACCTACGAGTTTGCGGAGCCACCGCCAATCTCGTGGGCCGATTGGTATTTCAAACGCACGAACGCGCGAGGTATCGATTTTTTGAATAGGTGGCGCGAAACACCGTATTGGGTAACGATTCAATTTCCGAGACGAAGAATAAACGATATGGATAATCGCAGCGAGATTTCGTCGTCGGGCGGATACGAACGCAATGACGTTCTTCGCGTGAATGCGGAGCAGACCGGCGACCGCACGTGCTGGCGCCGCGAGCACTTCAATCGCCGCTTCTCTCGACCAATCGCGATGAACCACCTGTTACCAGCGTACTGAGCTATCAGTTGCCGGCGAGCGGCGGCGACTGCGCGCGCAACCTTATCAGTTGCTGCGCGCGTCGACGAGCGCATTTTTAAAAAGCAGCCGCGAGCGTAACTATCTCGGGCTATCCGCGTCCGGGTGACGCCGTCTTTTCGACGAAAAATGGGAAACGAACTCGTCAAACTGGCTTATCACAAGGAAAGAATAAGATACGTAGTGGAAAAGATCAAGGCTTTTTTAAGGGCTCTTTATATTAACATTTCTTTTGACTGAACAATTTTATTGTTCTTTACTTTACAACATTGTTGTATTGTACGCATTGTGCTCTCAAAATTTTTCTTTGAGGTTTCTTTTAAATGTAGAAGAATGGCTCATTTCTACTCCGATTTGTAAAGCGGTATACGGTAGCATGACGGCAATTCTGGGTAATAATAGCATAGCAGGGCTAATAGATCTAACGGTATGCGGGTGCAGAAAGCAATGCGGGTAATCGATGCACACGCGCGCGCGCGCACACACACACAGACTCGCCGAGCTCGCTCAAGTAACGCATTTGATACTGAGCCAGTTGAATCTGCGTGTGATTAAAGAAAATTTTCTTTCAACATTTTTTACTTAAAAGAAAATAAACGTGACGATAATTCGAACAATAGATCTGTGCTCTTCGTCCTTTAAAGGACAAAGAAAAATTTTCTCAAAAACAGAACATTCCTTCCTCGTGTCCTAAAAGGAACCTCGTGTCCTTCAAGGAGAATCTGCGTATCTCACGGTCAGATAAAGGAAGAATTCTCTTTTCGTGCCTTTGTGCCCCCTAAAAAAAAACAAAGAAATTCTATTTCCTTCATCCAACGATACCTACCATATTGCGATAGCTGCTTTCGTAGCTGTCATAAAAGATTTTATCAAATATGTTTGTACGTTTCGATAAAGGCAAGCCTTGAAGTTTGAAACAGTTTCAAATCTCGAATGTACGAGACGCACAATACATAGAACTATGTAGAACTATGTAGATGTACGTTAAATATACCTTGTGCAGCTTTGTTGAAACCTCTCTAGATCTTTCCTTGCGCATTTGGCACCGAACGTGGCAAACGTTGTTGCGAACAAGAATCTTTCTCAAGATTCGTCTCGTGCGACATGTGTGATCTATACATCTACTTGTTTATTACAGACCAGAGGGAGATATCATCAAAGTTATCTAGTCTCATTATCGATATCTAGCGAGGCAAACCGCGCAAACGGGGACAGAAGAGCCATATATACATCGGCGCGGGAGAGCCAGGTGCGAATTTATCCCCGCCGTTAATTGCGACGTTCATATCCGCTACGTACAATTCGCGCCCGAGAGACAAGCACGAAGAACAACGAGCGTCTGTCTTCGGCGCCGCGAGCGAGATCTCCTCCTCCCCTTGTATACGTATATATATCTAGCGACACACCGGATATTCAATTAGCGGAAGGAGGTCTTACCTCCTCCATCGTCGTCACTCGTTAAGAAAAACGCATTGACGACACTTCCAGATGCGTTTCTAGACGTCGCAGGCAGCTCTCGTCCAGGCAGAAAATTGTCTCGCGCGCTGAATAAAATTCACCGCGCGTACATTGTTGCGCGCACAATGTAGCCAATATATTTAGACCGATTCGTTTGTCGCCGTTCGTCGACGACTCACCTACATCACTCGCCGCTATCGATTTTGCAATTATACCGCAACATAGTGGCAATCTTGCGTGTATTGGTACGCGTATGATACGTATATAATACGCGTGCGTGTTGTTGTTGGTCTCGGTAATCATTTACGTTCTAATAATAACCGGGAAATCTACGGAAATATCTCACCGGCGGCGGCTCTATGCACAAATTGACATAAAACTTGCATCAGACTAACTTACGTGTGCATATTTGTAATACGTCGATAAAAAACTGCGAGTCACGTGAGTGATCACATTGTTGTTGCTATTTTTAATTGCTCGCCCGTTTGCTGCCTCAAACGCATATTAAATAATGATGAAAGAAAAAACGCATGTGTGTTTGCTTGATTTTTCAAAATAAAGCTTTTATTGGGAATTCTTCTTTCTCAATACATCTCGTGATAACTCGAATTCAAGTTTCACACACGCCGCGCGGTAGTACAAAAAATCTGTGTATCACCACACCTTATTTACGCGCTCCTCCTCTCCTTTACGCACTGCGAATAGAATTCTATATTATATGCATATACAATATATTGTTTGTTTGTTTGTTTGTTTGTTTTTTTCCTTTGTCCGTATCAGGTACAATACAAGGCTGAACAAAATATATGGCCGTACGATTTTGTTCGAATTAAAGATCCATCTTTATTCTCGACAATCTTAGAATATTAGCATTTTGAAATTTCGTGCTCTTGCTCGTGTAATACCCTTGTTTTTCTTGTTTGAATATACAAAGTAACTATGTATACATGCAATTTGTGTGTGTTTTCACGTTTAAAATACATTTCTACTTTCGGTGTTTCTCTCTTGTCATCAGCAAAATACACTCTTATTCAATTATGTCCGCGTGTCGGCAAAAAAAAAAAAAAAAAAAAAAAAAAAAAAAAAAAGCATTTTTTACAAAAATTAATTTATATATTAATTTATATATTAATTCATATATTAAATTCACATCTGCGAAGTGAACAAATTAAATCGCATAAGGACGTAAATAAACATATGACGGGAGGACATGTTGTTACTTAAATGTCTCCCGATAACAAAACATTAGAAGATTAAGAGTAATAATTTATTACTCTAAAATAAAACTAATAAGAAGATCGAACAACGACCTTTCAACCCCTTCACATTGTAAGACATAATTAAAACGCATTAAATTCAACTTGTTAAGATTTACATATAAATTTTCACATAATATAAAAACGTGACGCAATAATGAGACATGCATATGATAAAACAAATGAATTGTAACTACTGTTAAATTATGCGCGACAGCTCGTGCGGATATGTCAAGTAAACAGAGCGCGTACTTAAAACTCTTTTTTCAAAGCAGATTGTAGTAACGCGCTACGCATTGACGTCACCAGCTTCTCCAGCTCCTCAACCTTCATTTTAAGTATCTTGTTGTCCCTCTCCAGTTCGACCGCTCTCACGGCCATCTCCGATTCCTTGGCCTTCTTGTTCATTCGTGATCTTCGCGAGGCCTCGTTGTTCTTCTCCCGACACTCCCTGTACTGCGCGAGAGCGACATCGTCCTCGGACTCGCTCTCTTCGTAATATCTCTTCCTCCCGTTCTTGTCCCTCGTTTTTATTCTTAGAACAGAGATTTTTTCCTTTTCCTTGCTGCTAGACGTGGACGTCGTCCTCTTTCTCTCTGATCTTCGCGACGACGTTGCGGGAGGTGCCTCCACAGAAGACGAGGTCACCGTCGCCGTCGTCGCCCGAGTTTCCATTCTACGACGCCTCGGTGGTGTTGGTTCGTTATTAACCTCTTCTACCTTTACTTTCGTGGGAGTGTGTGAAAATGCCGACGACGATGCCGGTGAGACCGATTTGAATTTAACTGACGATTCGGTAGATACGCTACCCTCTGATGGACGTATGTCTTCCTGTAATAAAAAATCAGAATTCTCTTGAATGACGAAACAACTCGAAAAAATACAGTACAAAAATATATTCATCTCTAAAAATCGTGTTAACAAAAATGTAATGTTTTTTTTTTCAGCAATACTTACGTCCCAAAGGTACGACAGTAAGTCGAACGTCTCCGATCCAGTTGTCTCGATCGTGCGTAATTCATCCCAGTTTATCTCATCAGTTTCGCGCTTATTAGCGGTAGAGTCGAACGAAGTATAACCGATATCGTTCGCGACTTGGAGCGGCGCGCCGACATCAGCGTTCTGCTTTTTACCCGTAGAAGACGTAGAAGCTGTAGTAGAAGCTGTAGATTCGGGTGACATTAACCACGAGCTGGTTGCGTTGTTCTCCTCATTACTATATCCTATCGTGTATTCGTTAACCATATCTGATGGAGATAACAGTAAGTGACGATTTTTGTCACTTAGCTCATCGATCGCTTTAACGGTGTCCATTTTCAAATTGCGCTTCTCCTCATTAGTCGTGCTCTTCAAATCCTTCAACAATTTCTCCTCATCCACAGAAACGCCGTTACCCTCGTATTTCGTACCTGAAACGAGAGAGACAGAATGTAAAAATATTTTGCTCGACATAGATAAATAATCGTTTTACTATAATTTCACAAAACTGACAATAAAATTAGACTTTGAGATGTCAAATCACACAGGAAAGGAGAGAACCGACGCCGATTGCGTAGTTGTCATTCACGTATTCCGTCATATCAAGGAACACGTAAGTTTTTTTATCAGATGCTCGAAAAGCTTTTAAAATCTCTCATTATTTTATGCTCGTATTTATGTTTTTCTCTTTCCGATTTTTGTTGTTGAAACGCGTAAGTACAAAGAACATTTATATATATTCGCGCTCTGTACGCAAAAATAAAAGTAATATTTACGCATCGAGATCCGCGCGGTAGACTTCTTTCCTGTGATTTTGTAATTTCACAATGTATTATAAATATATACATATATACGAAACGTACGTACCTGATATTTTAAACGTAGCCGATTCACCTATATGAAAATCGCATTGACCCTGGAACGTGTCCATGCACCAACTGCTCAGATCCTGAAAGTCCTCCTCCCAGGAAGAGAATGTCTGCGCGGAGTTTGTGTTGTCCTCGTCTTTTGTAAGATTGATCTTTGTGCGCGGGAACGTCCAGGGCTGCTTCAAAAGCTCGAACTCCATCGTCGGGCTTAAAAGTGGTACAGTGTCGACAACAACACCGGGGTTTACATCTTCCAGCGGCCGCGATCTCACGCCACGAGTAACAGATAACGTTAGCGGCTGACGGCTGCATGATTTCGATACCTGAAACACGTACATCACGCACTCTAAGAATTGACAGTAAGCGGCCGCGAAAACTTGGCGCACTCTCCTTTCGATCTTCTCTCGTTGAAACGACGATCTATCGCGGTGATCACTTACGTTAATAACACCTCCTTCCTCAACTGAAATGTTGCTGGTTATTGGACGTTCGTAGATGGGAGGGATTTTGGAAGCCTGAAACACAAACACAGACTCAATGTAATTATTCAGTTCAATTGTATTATTTCTCTTTAATTGTATCACTCGGTGTTCTATCAATCAACAATATGCTTGTGAGTATCGAATATTGCGATTATTTGATTATTCGTAATAATTCATTCTGCAAAAACTCTGCAGTTTAATAATCATCGATTTTCCTGAAATTTGAATTGAAAACAATTCTGAGAAAAACAGTTTGCCGCAGAGAGATATGCATATGTGTGCAATTTGATAAACGGTATCACTTATGTTCCCCACGTTGAAAAAAAAAACAAAATAATACTTTGTCACGATATATTTTTATTATATATTTCATACCGTCAGGAATTGATTATATCTCGCGACACCAGAGAGAAAAGATTATATCTGTCGCATATGTTGAATGCTGAAACAATTTTTTTGCATAGATATTTTTTAGATGTACGCAGTATGTATATACTTGTATATATATAATTTACATATGTATTTATATACAATTTCTTTCCCAAAGTTAAACTCACTTATTGCTCAATAAGGATGATACCAACTCGAGATATATCCCGCGCGCGTGAATTCGCTTAGTCATCAATTCACAGCTGCTCCAAAATCTTGCATCACCACTTCCTATACTCAACTTATCTTATCTCGTCTATCAAAAGAGCAAATAACTTGTTTTTCGACTTGTTTTATCGTGCCGTTCCTTCAGAGTTTTCCTTTCATGTTGCCGCTCGTGTGCAGTGCGAGCTCGATGCGCAGATCTTATCTCGTTAGAACAATCCGCGATATGCACAATTTCCGCAAAAGTTCAACTTACGCGCTCTGTTTCTCCGGGGTTTATCGGCGAGTGGAAGGGGACGCACTGCGGAAAAACAGACAGTCATGAGCGAGCTCGAGACTATTGGGTTACGTAACGTCACCAGCGTCCGCGAGAACGCATGTGACTCCGATTTTCGCGTACCCAACGCCGAGTTACATCATTCCGCGGTACCAATGTCGCGCATCCGGAATACGCGCATCTGGGATTCACGGAAATTCCGTGTGGTCACGCGCGATAAACCCCTTTGCGACGCAAAACGCGAACGCTCTCGAAGTGACTATATTCGCGCGACCCCGAAAATATATAGTCACGTGGCGCGCAGACGGCAACGACGTCAACATGCGCCCCGATCGATCACCCGCGACTACGCAGCACTTTTCAAACCGGGAGGTGCGGCGGCGGCGACGACGACGACGACGACGACCACCGATTGAGGCGTCGCGACGTATGTGTATGTGTATGTATAAATTTGTGTGTGCGTGTGTGTGTGTGTGTGTGTTTACGACGTGTATTTTTGCTCCGTACACAATTTTCCTTAAACGAGGGATTATATAACGAGTACCCAGTGACTATACCAGTAAGTATTGACTATATCGCGAAATCACGCGATTCCTTATAATTACAATTACTCACCCTCCCAGAGACGATCGGAGTCGGTGTACCTTCCACTTGGGCTGAGGAAAAGGTTTTAGAAAAAAACCCAAGAAAGCTCGATCGATCCGTGCTAGTGCGCGCACTGATAACTTGTTTTTATTTACTGATAAGCTTGGGTCGCGCAGTCGATGAATCAGATGGACTTTCAGCTGTTCGCTCGCGCTGCGCTCTGTCGCGTGTGATCGCTCCGATTGTCGTTCATGCAATGCAGCCGGAGAGGCGACGGCGCCGGGATTAAACACGTCACGGGACGGCGTTCAGTGCGCGCACCGGGTATATCCGTACCGGTTAACGTCACTCGCGGCGAATCAGCAGCTCGGTGAGCTCACAGCTCGCGAATCGCAGCACCCGTTGGCGCCTTAACGGCGCCGAGTCGAACACGTCATGTGCGGAATTCGAGACGATAATCTCTCGTCGAGAGTCGATAATTTATTGTTCCTCCTCTTGGTTTCTCGCGCGACCGCCTGTTACTGAGTTTTCCGCTTGTATATTTCGCCGGTCATTTACCGCGAGCTTTTTTAGAAAAATAACGCACTTTGTTAAGAGAATTTTGATCTTCGAAACTGAGAGAGAGAAAGAGAGAGAGTTCACGAGAGAAATTGGTTACATAAGCGATTCACTTTAGGAATATCATTTGAAATTCGATCGATTATGTTATCAATTATCTCGTTCTTTACACAATTTCTAATATAGTGATATGATAACGATAATGATATGAATCACAAAAAATATATTAGGTGGAAATTTTTTTTTATATACTATAAAGGAATACGATTTGAAATTGGAATGTAGATTGCCGTATAAGAGAAAGTATCACGTTCGAGTGTAAGAATAACTTTATTTTGAGGAATAAGAAAGCAAGTAGTACGAATCGGGACGTGAGTGAAAGCGGTTGGACAATTTCCAACATGTTAATTTATTTTTTATATTTTTTTTTACTTTTTCTATTATTATAACGATAGAATGTAATTAAAAAAATAAAATTACAAAAATATCAGGAAACGCAAATGTTATTCGCAAATGTTATTCGCAAATGCAATTTCTACATTTAACACAGGACAAGGTTATTATTTCAATAAACCATCTCTCTCAGTGTTATCGCACTGTGGTGTAGCTACTTTGTACTAGACACAATCTACTGTAGCTAGATGGAGTTGCAAGTGCAAACTGGAAGTTTACCAACTATTATTTTTATAAAAATTTTTGGTTAACAAAATATTTTGAGACACGCGGTTGTTTCAGAGTTATATAACGTTTCGCAACGCTATTCAGGCGGTAATTGATCACTTGACTTTATTCGTTAGTATTTTTATTTACGATTCTACATATGTTTACTATATTATATTTATAAAGAAAAATTTACCGATGATCCTAATTGCATTAATTTGTTTCACACAATTTGTTTTACTATAATTTATGGGAAAATATATCGAAAATATATCGCGATACGCTTCTGAAGAGACCACATCTTCCACGAATACAGTATAAGGAAAAGGAATAAAAGGGTTCTCTGACGCATTTCGCATTCCAATGACCTCTCTCTTTGCCCACAAATACACACACACATATGTACATGTGGGTAATTATCATGCTGTTTCGCAGTCTTTCAGCTTCGAAGCGGAAATTCCTGTGTGAGATCAGATAGCTTTATAGCAAGCCCGAGGGGTCACGCTCCAAAATCTCATACAAAACTCTATATAGAAAACCATAAAACAACCAAAATATTTTGAGAATATAAAGACAAACGAGATTTGAATTTATAATTTAATTGAAGTTAGCTCATATGTTACCAAAGTACGTAATGCACGACGTGAACATTGTGGCAAATATTTTTCTGACTAGTTCAGACACATTTCCGCGCTCCAAATTGCGTTCTGCATACAAGTAAATAATTTTACGTTATGTTAAAAAATTTTCACAAAACAAAAACCGAAGAAAGTTTTGCACAAACGAGTAAGCATCTTTTTACACACATTGATGATACAAAGTATTATTATACTTTGCTGTAATAATCTGATTGCAGATATGCGATAAGCACACAATTCTTTGAATTCTTATCTTTGACTAAAAATGGTTATCAGTGAAGTGTGAAATTGAAAAGTTGAGTCTTGAATTCAAAGTTTGCAATGAATAAAGAAAGTGATAATTACGAGGATCGAATTAAAGTACTAGAACGAAAAACAAAAATAATTTTTCTCTCGCTTAAAACCCGTTTATTTATTTATTTTTTTTTCTATCAAATGCGGGTAAACAAATAACTGAGATATTTTTCACATTTCAGTTTCTAATTACTTTAATGGTAAAAAATTATGCAGAAGCTCATGATATTGGGAACCGTTGCAAGTATAAATATTATTTGATTACAACTAAAGAATTAATAAAAAAGTTAACATTTAATTTTTTTTATTATTTTAACAGTATTGAAAAATAATCGCAACAACGCTGACGTTATTAGAGCTCTCGGAATTTTGAAGCGCAGAGAATGCGGTATGTGCGTTTTCTCATTTTCTTGTATTACAATGCGTTATTCTATTTTGTCGACTGTCTATTACAATGTAACAGGAATGAAACAATGGAGTACGTTAAATCCTATTAATAGCCAAATAGAATCCGACAGTGAATGTGAAGAAAATGACGGCAGCACCGACTTCGTAGATGATAACGTAAATATTCACCTCGATCCAATAATAGGAAGTACATTGCACAATACGTCTCGGTTAGATAATAATGAAAATAACAAAATCAATTTAGATAACAAATCAAAAATGCACAGAGTGATACAAATAAAAATGAATAACAAACAGCATAAATAAATATTTAATTTAAAAAAATATATAGTGTCTACGTCATGTGTTTGAATTGAACATAAATAAAACTGCGGAAAAGTTTTTAAAATACATTTTATTAATAAAAAAACAATTATTTGTTAAAAAGTTTTTACAACATAAATGAAAAACAGCGTGGTAGGCATCGTTTTCGGTGCGTTTTTACCGCACTCGAATACAGAGTTCTTATCAGAGTTGTTTTATGTATCACGTATCGCCAAGCGGCTTACGATTTCGGTTTTACAAAGAGGTATCGTCACGTGTGACAAATGCACGTCAAAATGTTCTTCAAGAGTTTCGGTAAATCAACCTTCTCACGTCGCAAAGGTGTTTTCTCTTCTTCCCTCGTCTCTTGGTGATTTTACTTGCGTCAGTCGAATTCGAAATCTCTCTTTATTGCGCTTTAACACGCTCGCCTGCACACTATTATATTACAACTTTATGCATGTGTATCTCTTTCAAGTAACAAAATATAATTTTCCACGTACAGGTATAATTATATTAACATACAAGCAGGACACACGCACACGCACGCACGCACGCACACACACACACGTACATGTACATACAGTTCTTTTCACATACGTACCGTTAATCGTTGTGAGTTAATAAAAAAAAGAGGAAGGAGCGGTGGATGAGAGAGACGATGTGAAAATGTCGGAATGGTACTTAAAATCTACGCAGTTATTAAATTACAAAAATTACAACCTCGCGCGCTCAAGTCTCTTCAATCATTGAACACGCATCGAATTTCACTTCGAAAGACGGACGAATCTCATGTTTTTTTTTCTTTTTTTCTGCTTCGTGGTTCTTCGTCGCGCTCCAAATTTGCGACTCGACGCCAACGGACGCGTGCCGAAGCGACGATCGGTAAGTATATTGTAATTCTGTCGATCGTCGTTCCAGAATATAAAATTCTTTGCGTCGCTCGTCGGTCGTCTATCGCACTCTCTTGTATCGTCGCGAGATTTCGCGGTTCTGATTGAGCTTCTCTTCTTTTCGTTTTTTTTTTTCCCACGTCCATTGTATCATAGCGCGATCAGGACGACAGCGAATCTCGCACGAAATGGTATTACAAGAAGAGTGTTCGATAAATAAAAACACGATCCGTCGATCGGTCAGAAGCAACGACGACAATGTCCTACACGAAGGTTGAGATACCGTCGTCGAGACCCGTCTGATTACATTGATATCTCCCGCTCTTTTCGTACTCTACGTTGGCATGAATGTCATTGTTCTACCCGGTCACTGGCCTTCGCTGTCGCTGTCGCTCTTATCTGCAAAATGGATATTTCGTAATGTTATTTGCTGCGCCGCACGCTCGAAAACATTTTCTGAGATAGCGCGCGCTCCGATGACTCCGCAACTCGTGTGTGTACTCGTTACGTTAAAATTGGAGCGGAAATTTGTTACGTGTTCTATGACAGTAAGAAGACGGGAGATACACGTGGAGACTTAGATTAATTTAATAAATAAATAAGTAGCCGGAGTGCGACGCGTAGCGTTCCGATCCGGTTGATAAGATTTTTTTTTTTTATTTTGCGATTCGGACGATCGCACGCCGAATGATGAGCCGGCGTTGATTAATATGATTACGAAGATACTTGCTGGATTGTACCTTTTTTACCGGTATACGCGTGACGCTTCAGTCTGTCATAAAGATCGTCTTTTGTGCCGTAAATACTGGCGTTCGATCGCGCAAGACTGTTCATCTTGCCGTTGTGTAGGCTCTCTGAAAAAAAGAAAGAAATTAATTTAATGCTCATCGCGCACGTTTTTAATTAAAAAAAAAATTAATTAAATTCTTACGATATTATTTACAAAAAATCTCATTTTGTACACACACACAATAAATTTAACACAGTTCTCACCTTTCATGTAAGTCTCGTTGTAAAAGTTGGGCATTTCCCAACCATCCTCCTCATCGTCGTAATAATGAGCGTAAGTGCTGTGATGTGACGGCGCTATCGATTCGGCGTAAGGCGTTGGTGCACCATAATAGAAGTTTACTTGAGAACCGTTCTGGTCGGTGGCCGGTGTGAGCATTTTCTTCGGTTCTTTCTTTCGAGAAGCTCTGTCGAAGGAAAAAAAGAACATTGGATGCTGTGCGTATTATCGATTGTCTCGACATTAATTTACGATCGATATTTTTGAATCATTATTTTTTGATAACCAACTCGAGAGAGTGTCTCACACGCGTGATTGATTGATTGGCTTTGAGTTAACTAACCTCACGCAGATCATCCAGACGAGCAGCACCACAATGATGATCAAAATGACGCCGCCCGCTATGCCACCGGTAATGTAGAAGAACTCGGACTTCTCCGTGCAATGTTTGCCGGTGAAGCTGCCGCTGCATCTGCACGAGGGTTGTCCGCGCAAGTCCTTTAGACAGACACCCTCGTTGTCGCAGTAACCCAGGCATACGTCCGTGCACACGGTTCCGGTGCCGTTATATCCGGGTTTACACTCGCACTTGAAGTCGCTCGTTTCCGGTATGAGCAAGCAGTACGCGTTTGCGTCACAGTGCATCTCCTCGCCGCTGGTCTCGCACGGATTCGTGCAGTCTGCCTTGCTTGTCTGTCAATTGGATATAAATATTCTGCTTTTAAATATTCTTTAATTTTATGAACAATTACAATAATACTTTCTGTAAACGTCTATAGAGATATTTATTAATATTGGGAAAAAAAACTCACAGCAGCAGGTCCTTTGGTGCTGGTGTTGGGCGGGCACGGAATGCAGAAGGTCTGCTGGGGTTCCGATTGATAGGTTCCCTTTTTGCACTGCACGCACTCGTTGAGACTGCCGTTGAGATAAGTGCCAGGCTCGCAGACCGGAAGCGAGCATTCCTCTATCGCCGCGGATCCCATGTTCGGAGTCGTTCTACCGAGAGGACAGGCCTGACAGGATGCTTGCACGCCTTGAGTGCGATACGTGCCGCGCGGACAGGGTTCGCATTTTCCTTCGACGGCCAATTGCTGTCCCGATCCGCACTCGTCTCTGCATTCCTCACGGGACACCGCCTCGGACGTTCTCGTGGTCTTGCCGAGGCCGCAGAGCAAGCAAGAGAAGCTGCCTTCGTTCGGCTGATAGAATCCATGACCGCAGCTGCGACAAAGACCGACCGCGTCGTCGTAATACTTGCCGGCGGGACAACGCTCCTTGCAATCTGCCGCGCTGCGCGCACCAGGACCCACTGTCACACTGGGACGACCAGCGATCACTGGGCAGGAACTGCATTTTAATTGTCCGGATTCGCTCTGGTAAGTGCCGACGGGACAGGACACGCACTGGCCGGTCTCTTCGTTGTAGTAAGTTCCCACGGCACATGGCACTGCAAGCGATGACATTACAAATAAAATTTAAACTTTTACGCATAAAACAAGGCTTTATTTTAAAATTATTTATAAATTTCAAATTATTTGTATAATAAAAACTCTTTTTTTTTTATATGCTTACCGCAATCAGGCGCCATGACAACTTGGCCAATCGGACAGGCGTAATCGGATTCTAAAACGAGAGACGCAGGATCCGGCACGGTATTAGGTAGAATGTCATGCACGTCGAATTGATCCTCTTCAAGAATTAATTTCTCGAGCAAGTTCTGTACGTTGGCGTGCTCGTTCGAATTGGTGTTCAGAATTGGATCACTGTGAGACACAATACAAAACAAAATTAATGTTTTGTAAATAAACGGAAAAGTTATGCAATAGCAACAGGCGTGAAAGGATTTGCGCGCATATATGTACAGCCGTTATCTTGAGGCGAGTGTAATTAAGGCGGCCTTTGTCTTTGGAACAGCATCTTCGTCAGTAAACTTGCGTGTCGCAGGTTAAAAACCGCACTCACACCCTTAGTAATTGCTTATAATCTAATATATATTTGTAGATAATTTTATATATATTCGTGAAATTCTCTCGGTGATCTGTGTGGTTTGTCGAACCTGTATGTTGTCAATGTACGTTTTATCATTGCAAACCAAGCTGCCGAACACCAAAATAAATATGTATTATAGAAATTAAAAATGAAGAAATACTATTAAGTATATCAAATCACTTTAATCATTTTAATTTTTGCTTAATCAACTTTTGCGAATCCTGTAATTTAAATGTTCGAATTTTTTTCATTTTTAAAACTCAATGGCGTAACAAAATAATAAATTTTTAAAATAAGAAATTGTGTGAGGCTACTTCACAGCTTGGTTTCGAACTGTGAAAAAACAAATATATGGACACTTGTTGCACTTCTTTGTGATGCCCCATCTGTTTTGTACGGTGATCGGTTAGTAACAACGTGCACACCAGAGGTTTTATTTTCCTAAAAGTGTGTTTGAACCGATTTGTTGTATTAGTCGTTAGTTACTTATCGTTTTTTTTTTTTTTTTAATATCTATTGAATCTAAAAATTATTCACAGTGACAAAACACCAAAACGTATATATATAATTACGCAGACAATGATTACAAATTGTATATCGTAGAAATAATCGTATGGCAATTATGTAAGACGTGAATTGAATTGCGCGTGACATGAATCGAGCTGTCCTTACTTTATCGCCGGGAACGAGATCTCCACCTCGTAGGTATCACTGCCTCGGCGACCCTGTCTCGTTCTATGAATGCAACACAAGTAAGAAGAATTCTCAGTACGAAGATTTACTATGCGAAACGAACAGAGACATGACTACATACACTGACGCATATAATGAATCAAATGATCGACATGATTGTAGGACAAAAGCAAGCCGTGATTTACGACACTGCAATATTATCATTTATGTAAACAACATGAGTTTAAATTCGTTCACGCGGCTGAACAATTATGAATTGCAGCTGCCAGTATAGTTTATATTGTACAATCGACGAAAAACAATTTTTAAACGTTTCTAAATAATTAAATAGTTTTACTTACGATTCTGCGGGCACAGCAGCAGAAACGACGTACGTTCCGCCGTCCTCCTCGCTCGTTTCTCTCGTTGCGCGTACGCGATGATCACATTGCACGTCGATGTCAAGATCTTTGCATTCGCGAGTTCCTAAACAAGCAGGAAAATGTAGAAAATTGTCCATCAATTTAAGTAATTTATAATGATTATTTTTTCTTGATATATAGTAATTTAAATTGTAATGCAATTTTTATGTGTATTTTTTTCTCATATTACTTAATCTAAAATTAAATTAATGTGTTAGAAAATTACGCAGTTTAATCTATAGAAAAACATTTACTCAGAAAAAGTGTTCGTTACCTTCGTGGGGGTAGGAGCAGAAGTTCCAATCTCTGTTTAGAGAATTCACGGCGTTTCGAACTTTCTGTTTGAGCACACTCTGACCAGCTTCGTTGCAAAGCACCGATGTAGGGAAGTTCATCTTAATTCGGAAGACTCTTTGAGCTGGTGTAGCGCCTAGAAGAATATGTACGACATTGATTAATTATTAAAAAAAAATAAATATTATAAAAAATTAAAATGAATAGAATATTCACTTGTACAAGCAGGATAAACCAGAGGTAGACTAGGATCACTCGTGGGTCTCCAGAAGCCCTCCGCGCCGCACGTATAAAACTTAGGAACTTCTTGCGAGAACCTGAGTCCAGAATTGCATGAAATCTCGCAGACTTTGAACTGACCTCCCGAACCCCAATCTTTGCATTGCTGTGCGCCTCCAATGGGATCGTCCAGGATCGGACAGAAGTCCGCTGTAATGACAAGAATCTGTTCGAACATCAAGTAGAAAAAAAAAATACATTAATAGATGAATTTTACTTACAGAGTACATAAACCTTGAAGTTGCATGTAGCGGAGTTTCCGACGTGATCGTAAGCCACGTAACTGATATCGTAAGTACCCCACAGTAACGTTTGGCCAGATCGATGTCCGTTCTTCTCCTGAACCTTCTTGATACCGACATTGTCACTGAAACGTGGCTCATCCCAGGTGACGATGGACGATCCGTTCTTCGCGATCACCCAGAGATCGCCCGGACAGTGCTCGACTTTAGGTGGGATTTTGTCCGCTTCTAATTGCTGACACTTGTTGCCGCCGTAACCGGGTGGACACACTCTCTGTCCGCAATGCGACGGCACGACTCTCTCAACACCACCCGTGGTATCGTCGTATCCCGCCCAAGTCAACACCAGACCCTGATAAAGAACTGGCTCGGTGCGACAATCACGAACTTGTTTCTGAATTTCGTTCGTAACGTGCAATGCGCGACTCCATATTTGCACTTTAGTCAGATGGCCGTGGAAGCCCGATCCCGTATAACCCTTCGTGTTGTCGTACGGTGGCTTTCCTAATACCGACCACGCGCTGTAAAAGATTAAAATTGTCTTTGAATTGTGTCTAGATATTCATATTTTATACTTCTGTTTCTGAAAAATTTAAAATAAATTGTTTTGTAAGTAGTTGCAAATAAATATACTTACTACGCCGGAAGTGACCTGCCGCTACCGTAGTCTTCGGTCTTGCTGGCAATGAGACCCTCCGTGATTAAAATTAATTCTCCGCTATTTTCGCCGTTCCACACGACTGCGATGTGATGCCACTGGCCGTCGTTCATAGCAGCATATTCTCGGAATGGTAAGTAGACGTCTTGTAGATCGTGGAAGAGAGATACCTGAACTCCATTACTGTGCGCCTGGAGCATGAGTCTGCGATTCGTTGGAACGTGCGGGGAACTAGAAAAAAATTGTTAAATCATTATTATTTGCAAAAACAAGAATGACAGAGAGAATTTTTACCTAATTAAAAAAAAGAGTGTAAAGTAATTTTACCTGACTCCGTAAAGAGTGAAGAAAATACTGGTCTCGTCTCTCTGCGTCAATTGCACCCACATAGCGACCGTTAGACTCTTCGTCGAACCGGTAAAGAATGGAATAATCTGCGAAGCACTGCTGCGTCCCGGATCACTGAAGTACAAGTCGTAGTCCACTTGGATAGCTGAAGAAATCAGAAATTAATTTTTATCAGCCTAATTATACAGCGAAGTGTTATTTTGATGATTTCGAAAAATCGAAAAAACAACTTACATTTTCTACAATCGTCGCCAGTTAAATTAAACGGACATTGGCAGAAGAATTTGCCGGTAAGATCGATGCAGGTTGCTGACGGCGGGCAGGAATTCTCTTTGCAATCGATTATATCTTCCTCGCAAGTTTGGCCTGGCGCAATAATTAAAACGATTATTCTTATTTATTCGTCGTTATAACGATGAGATTAATTACTGACGTAAAACTCTTAAAGCGATATATACCTGTGTATCCCGGAGGACATATGCATGTGAATCCAGGACCTTCGTCGATGCAAGTGGCGCCGTTTTTGCAAGCGTCGGCTTGACAGGCGTCGTATTCGTATTGACAACCGATACCCGTGTAATCGTCGGGACAAGTGCAATTCAGGCCAGAACCGAAGTCTTGACAGCGACCGTGATGCATGCATGGATTTCCGATGCAACGTTCCGGCGCCGTTTCACATTGCTTGCCATCGGTTCCGGACGGACAGCTGTAGATTTAAAAAAAATGTACAATAAATTTACTTATTTGTATAAATCATTATAAAGATGTGTGTGTGTGTGTGTGTGTGTGTGCGTATGTACTTACACACAGAAGTAATCTAAGAACAGATCCACGCAAGTAGCGTCGTTCTGACAAGGTCGATTCTGACACATGCCGACGTCTTTCTGGCAGTAAACTCCGGTCCATCCTTCGGGACATACGCACTTGAAGCCGTCGACTTCGTCTCTGCATGTTGCGCCGTTCAGACAAGGATCGGATGCGCAATCGTCTATATTGATCTCGCAGGAAGAACCGGTGTAACCCTCGCGGCATTGACAGACGAACGTATTGTCGAGATCCACACAACGATCGGTGCCAATCGGGTTGCAAGGATCGCTGAGGCATTCATCAATCTCGCCCTCACATTGCAATCCGACAAAACCTGGTCTGCATTTGCAGACGAATCCCTCCAGTTGGTCGATGCATGTCGCTCCATTTTGGCAAGGATCGGAAGCGCAGTCGTCGATAGTGTGCTGACATTGCTTGCCAGTGAAACCGGGTTCGCAGGTGCAAGTGTAATCGTTTATCTGATCGACACACTGACCATTGTTTCGGCAGGGTTTGGACGCGCATTCGTTGATGTTAGTCTCACAGGCCGCGCCAGTCCAGCCCGGATGACAGATGCACTCGTGGTTGAAGAGTTTGTCTACGCAGATTCCGTTCAGACACGGATTGCCAGAACACAGATCGATCTTTTCGTGGCAACGTTTGCCTGTGAATCCTGGCGG